>QTSX02007416.1:0-67715 GCA_014839935.2 Entomophthora muscae | reverse complement strand
TGTAGAAAGAGGATCCTGGTGCTCTGCGGCTCTCATTAATCCCTTCCTTACTATATGACTTTCTCCTTGTTTTATTAAATAAAGATTGATTTGCATAACTTATAACTTATTATATGCATTAGGCTAAAGAACTTATCTTAGCTTAGTCTTTAATAACAACTAATGTCATATTTGAGTTAAGTGAATACAGCTATCAACCACCCAAAAGCTGAAAATACAACAGTTGCCTCTTTGTTTATTCCTTTTTGTTTTCCCATTTACTACATTATCACATCTTTATACCCATTGTGTATATGTTTTATGCTCATCTCAATATGTGTTGTTTGTTTTGTGTTGGCATTGTTTCCTTAATTATCATATTATTTTTGGCGCCTTGCACAGCCCCTTGTGAAAAAATTAACAACAATTTGGTGATCAGCTAAATTTGAATTAGAAAATTATAGGTTAACTTTTTTTAGATAAAGCTGTTACTGATCCAAATTCAAAACCTTAATAATAAACTTTAAGCCAATCAGGAGCCAAGTGATAAAGTGATTGTTGTGACATAAAGGGTCATTTAATAATTCTTTGATGCATGTGCGCTAATTATTATGATTGGCTGGATGTTTTGCCATTGTACACCATTGCCGTTATGGTGAGTTGTTGATGTACTAGTGCCCAATCAGCCGCTGAGTTAACACTAGTCCATCAACAACTTGCCACAGCAGCAATGGTGTACAATAGCAAAAGATCCAGCCAATCATATTAAATAGCGCACATGCATCAAAGAATTATTGAATGGCCCTTTATATCACAACAATCACTTTATCACTTGGCTCCTGATTGGCTTAAAGTTTATTATTAAGGTTTTGAATTTGGATCAGCACTAACTTAATCTAAACATAATTAATCTATAATTTTCTAATTCAAATTTAGCTGATCACCAAATTGTTGTTAATTTTTTACAAGGGGCTGTGTTTGGGTACTAAAAATAACTGTGTTCTGGATCTAGATACATGGCATAGTAAATATATGATTTTATAGAAATAAGCTGAACATAAAGAATAAAACCAAACCTAAACATAAACAATGAGAAAATGAACAATTGAAATTCAAAATAAAGATAATATAAATAGAAAATGTTTGGCAACAGGGAGTTTGTTTTGTGACAGGAAAGAGTGATGCCTATTAGGCAGAATACCACAGTAAGGAAGACGTTGAGGAAGTGCTGGCCTGGGGGGTCTGGGATTGGGTGGGGCTGGAAGATGGGGGTGGGGGTGGCAGGGGTAGGGGTAGGGGTAGGAGGATTGCGCGTGATGGCTGCCATATAAAACTTGTCATATTCCTCAACCGTCATTGGTTGAATGGGCTGGTAGGTGGCAGTGGCACAAGGTGGGAGGCGCTTGTCCTTCCGTGATTGGTTGCCCATATTCACATGGAAGACAATTTGGGCAAACAATTCAGCCATCATTTGGCAGCCAAAAAGAAAATTGTGGTCAAGGACCCCAAGATAGAGGTTGTTGAAAGCCTGAGGGCAGTGCTCTCATAGTATATCTCTAATGTTAAAGAAGACAATATCAACCAGATGGATGTCTGCGTGGCCAGCTGGGTACACAGAGGCCTGGTGCCCGTGTTGCTTGATGGCCTCAAGGGCGGTGGAGCTACCCTCCATCTGTTGGCTCAAGAAAACCCAATGCTTTGAATTTGAGCCATCCCAGGAGTCAAGTAATCCACCAAGGATGTGGTTGTACTTGTAGCCATTGGTAAAATCTGGGTTTTTCTGATAGTAGACAAAACCCTTGGCTGAAACAGCCAGAAATGCACCAATGAATCTCCCCTTCTTGACCTTCTTCCTTCTGTTCTTGGCAGCCACTTTTTCTTGCTCACCAAAATTTTCAAACGCAATAAATAACTTGTAGTAGGAGATAAACATGATGTCATCTGATAGACTAGTCAAGCATTGGACCAGGGTTGATTCAATGTCTAGATCATACGGGGAATCCTCAGCCATCCCATTGGTCACTGGCAAAATTAGTAAGAACCTGTATAAAAGACACCTTTCTGTGCATCCAGAGCTGCACCATGCGCTTGCAGACCCATATGTTATGGTGTGCAAGCTGTTTGCAGACCTGGGTTAGTGGAAGCTTGGAGTCCTGTTGGAGGAGGTCAAGCATTATTGGGTATACCTCATTGATTTGGGACTCAGGGGCCTTCTTTGGCTTCTTGGCTGTCCTGATCAGATTCCCCTTATTCATTAAGTTATTAAATTCCCACATTATTGTGGCTCGGGTGAATTGCAACTGGTCAGCAATCTGGTCCCATGACAGACCCTGTAGGTTTAGTGCCACAATTTCCTGAAGAATTCAGGTGATGATGATTTGTTGCTTGGTGCACTGGGCCGGAGGAGCTGAAGCCTGATTGGCTGAGGGGGGAGCAGGTTGGCTGGTGGCAGAAAGATGTTCCAAATCAGGGTTGCCATCCTTATTGGTTAGTTGACAGGAAGCTTGTGCGGGGGTGGGGGTGGGAGCAGGGGCAGAGCTAGATGCTAAGTGACTCTCAAACAAGTCAAAGCCATATGGATCAGTGGTAAGGTACAGGTCAGCTTCCTTGTTACCCGCCTCAAAGGCTTGGGTGTAAACGGGTGCCTCTATGTTTTGAGCCTTGCCTCCATTGAAGCTGGCTTGGCTGCTGGCGCCGTTGAAGATGTTGTTATTAAAACCATTGTAAAAAACCTAGGATATAATCACTAAAAGTAGAAACTTTAAATTTTAATAATTTATTTTTATTGTAATCTTGAGCCTATATTTGGAAGGTTCTCAAAACCATTTCATACAAATATGGAGCCATGAAAATGGATAAAATGCCTCTGTTCCTAAATTGGATAGCTGTTAATTGTCTGTAAACTGTTATTTTTCTATTTTAGGCTTCTCATACTACACATCTTGTGTAAGTTCATTTTGTTTTGTGCTTGTGGAATCTTGCTTCTGGATTGCTCAAATTTTGTTTCATTTTAGTCCTTCTGTTGGTGCCTCATATGAATCCTGATTGGATTATAATAATCTCCGGAATAGCATCCATCCATTTCACTTGTTATGTCAGTTTATTTTGTTTGTGGTTTGAACTACACTGCTTGATGTTTGACATAATTTTGTATGATGGGTTAGTGAAATTTGTTTTTGGTTTGACAGTTCATTTATTAACCAAAGATATTTAAATTAATTGAATCCTGAATCTCACGCAACTTGGATTTTGTTTAAATCTTAAATCATTCTGTTTAAATCTGAAGTATTTTTGATTGTTGCCATAACTTTTAAAACTACTGTATAAGAGTCCAGAAGCAGAGGAGAGATATTTTTACCCAAAAAATGCTTTTTTTGATAGATAAACCATAAATTTTGTGATTTGGATATCAGGGAGAGGATGTTTTATAACCAGAGACGCTCTACAGATTTAAATAAATTGGGAATATCATCTACATTCATCATGTGAGAGAGGGGGCTAACCTAACTAAGTTTGGCTCCCACCCTGGTGTAACAAACTACCAGGATGCCATCCAGTGCAGAACTGGGATGGCTGCTTGGAGGGGGGGGACCACAGGGAGGACACCGGGGACAACTGAGGGAAGTAGGCGTTCAAACCCATCAGTATCAGGCCGGTGAGCAACCAAGGAGTGAGGGTAGGAGCAGGAGAGGACACCTTGGAGGGCCTGGGGGGGTACTGCATGTCTCTGGACCACGTTGGGGAGGGGAGGCATGGGAGGCGCTGCTTCTTCAGAAACAGGTGAAGTAAGGTCCACAGTGTCCAAGTCCAAATCATCACACGTCAAGCTCTTGACCACAGCCTCTTCAGAAAAGAGAAGACTGCTGGGGAGGTCCCAGAGACTGGCAGGGTCTCTACCTACCAGACAGGCTGACAGAGATTTCCCCCACAGATCAGGGGAGGTGGACCACAGAAGTAGCAAGAACAGAGCCATGGAAAAGACCACAGATTTAAGCGCTGGGAAAATCATAGGAATATTCTCCACAGAATTTGGGACAGGTTGGTGTAAATTCTTGGCAAAAATTGAGTGGGAAAGGTGCTGGTAGGGTAGTCTCAGAAAAATGTGGACACATAGCAGCAGAACAGGTCCAGGGAGCTTTGCAATGATTGTGAGAGGCTTGGGAAGAGCGGCAAGTGAGAGCAGGTTCAAAATCAATGATTTCAATAGAAAATTCAAAATAACAATAGGTATTATAAGAAAAATCAATTGAAAATTTTAAGTTTTGAACTATGTTTTGAAAGCAAGAACGGGAAAGGCAACTACTGAATGAACCAATACTAGTATAATGAACCAGAAGAGGAGCCAGGTTCAAAACTGGCTGACAGAAGGTAAGCTTGAAGCAGAAAACTAACACCAAAATCTTTAGGCTATAGGAACTCAAACTGGGTTCCAAAATAACACAAATATTAAAAATAAAGTGCAGAATTGCTCCAAACTTTAATATTATTGGAAAATAGACAAGCAGGGGACTAGAAGTCCCCTTGCTTGCATAAAAGGGATGGGCTGCAAATAAGTTGGGTCATGTGACAGTGGAACCAAATCTAATTGGCTGGAGGCAAAACTTTTCTAGGCAGGGGCAGGGGGACTGGAGGGTTTCATTCCAATTTCCGCGGTCAGATCTGATTGACTGGAAGAGGCACTGGTCATTTGGAATTCACTTGTGTTGCTCAGTGCCAATGTGGCGGCCTCTGATTGGCCAGATCTAATGGTTTTTAGAAGTGGGCAATACCAAGCTAATAAGTAGTCTAAATTAACCAGTGTTTCTTCCCAGGAGGGAGCAATCAAAGGCAGAGGTTCTGCAGGGTAGGCCAGCACAAACCCCTCATCTACCGTGTGAGCTAAATCATTTAAAGAATTAAGGGGTTTGGCAAGCGTTTTAGAACCTTTCTTGGTACAACAAGGGAAAATTGAGCAATCCAAAGCCAGAGGTGGCAGTGAATTTACACATCAGCTATAGTATCACATATATGGAATTTGCTTGATACACCTTGGCTTTGGTTCTTCTAAAGTTCAAGTCAAGCCATGGGCCTTCTTGTTCAACGCTGAACTTCCCAAGAGGGCTGACCTGCTTTCACAGGTCCATCAATCTTATAATAAAGGGGTGCCTTGGCTTAGCTTGATGTGCCAATTTCAATATTTTATACCCAGGGTTTCTTATTTCTAGACCATCCTATTTCAAGTTAGAGGCCATCTTTCCAAGACAAGGCCCTTGGTTTCTAGAAGCCCTTTGTAGATTTACCACTCCCTGATTTTCTTTTCAATCAGCTTACTTTACCAACTTCTTAATCCTATAAGGAAGAGGTTTGGTATCTATATATCACCACTCAGCTCTATCTTTACCCATCAGCTATGATCAATCACTTCACTCTTCTTGTTCCAGATCTGTCTGGGGACTAACCCTTGTCAGCCCATTAATTTCCAGGATTGTGCAGGCAGAGCCTACCAGAGGGTCTGTGCTAACTTGAAGAGGTACATCATAGATCTCCCTATCCTGAGCCACCTGCCAGAAGATGGAATCATCATGCCTATCCCCCTCTCAGGGGTGATATAAACCACTCCAAACAGCTTATCAGAGCTATCCAGGAGAGCTCAGAGGTAGAGGCAGGCATAAGTTTAGGGTTTAGAGGCATCTTCATGTCTATCTGGTAGGCAGAGGAGAGTTGTATTATCTTTAAACAGCTGGGGTTCAGCAATAACCCAAGGCCCCTCATTATTATATCTGGTCAACTATTTAGTACAGACCAGGAGGTTGCTCACTTTTATGCTATTGGCGGTATATCCCTGGTACTTGGGGGTTAAAAATATTCAGTGAAGTTAAAAGGACTATAAGGAGAACCTGGAGGACAAAAACTTGTAGGTGCGGGGAAGGTGGGTCAGAAGGATTCTTATTAAGACTGGAATTATACTAAGATAAATACAGCAATAGTTAGGAAACTGATCACTCATAACCCTTAATCAAAGACAGCAATAAGGTCTGATGAAGAATCTAGTGGTCTATATGGTACACCACTACCAGGCTTTAATCTTAACAGGCAAGATTCAGTTGGTTGGCAAATGGGAATTTGGACAGGTGGGTTGTCTGGGCTTTGGGGTGGCAAAATAGCACTAGCTCTGGGCAGTTGTTCATTGGCTGGTTCTTTAAGAAGGAAAGTGCAACTGTTCTGCTATAAAGCAGTAAAACTGGGGTTGGCTTGTTTATCAGTGCCTTCCTTGGGAGTGGGATTCTGACAGGCTGCCACAGTAGGCACCAGGATTATCAACCCAATGGTAAGAGCCTTCTGGCCTTCATTAGGTAACTAGTTGTTTTTTTTTGGCAGGTGCCACCATTAGAAAACTTGCCCAGGCACCTCACCCTGGATGAAAACTGGGTTTTAAATAAGGGGGTTGATCCTAAAAACTTGGGCAGGCGTCTCCAGGGCGGGTGGCTTGCGTTCAACCCTGGTCAGGGTTTGAACACTGTCCTAGACCTTGAATTTTAAGAGGGGAAAGGGCCGCCCCTGATAAGATCCTTTGAATTATCTATTTCCCTTTAATTCTGATCATTGTGGGACTATCAAGCTTAGACTTTGATTCCAGTCAACTCACACTTATTACAGGCTTTTTCATTCAGAATGCTGATATACTTGATCTTTCATCTTGTATTGTACAGTAGTTTTTGAACCTGTTGAGATAAACAAAAAAATCTCAGTCTAAAAACAAATACACCTCAGTCTAAAAGCAAAATTAAGTTGGATCCAAATCTATTGTATTTTAATATAAGTTCCTTATTTTGATTTGATTTTAGACTGAGTTTTATTTTTTTTGGACTGAGATTTTTCTATCATTCAAAAGGTTTGAAAACTACTGTATCTAGCTTGATATGAGAGCTTCTGGCTTCATTTTCTCTTGTTGCTGCTGCAGTTATGCTACAAGGGTTTTTAGCAGCAACTCTCTTCCTATATATAAACCTGCACTTGAAAGGCAAGCATTAAGCTAAAATTGTTATGGCTCATGACTAAACTTATTTTCTTGTTGAATTGAAAGGTGTGACTGTACTAAAGTCACATTGGGCTGTGGCTTCACAAAGAGATTGAATTGTGATAAATTTCATAGGTTGAAATTTAAAACAATAGGATTGGCCTTGGAGAGATTTTCTAGAGTATTAATGGATCACCCAGGAATCAATTTGGCTGTACTTATTGAGGGCCAAAATGAATAATCTGAACAATTCAGATTATGAGACTAGGTGTCTCAAACTAATTGATTAGCCAAAAAGGTTAATTGATACCCTTGAATATGATTAATGAAAATTGATCATAGGTCCAAATGAATAGTCTGAAGGATTCAGATCATGAGACTAGGTGTCTCAAATCAATTGATTAACCACAAAGGTTAATTGATACCCTTGAATATGATTAATGAAGATTTAATCATAGGGCCAAAATGGACTTGGCTGTATCAAGGTAAGACTTGTTGTCTTCAAAAAAATTAATTGACTGGGAAGTTTAATTAATATATATTAGGGAATATATTTAATGAGGATTTAATTATATTGAACAATGGCACTGACTGTGTCAAGAAGTTTGGTTAAGGTTGACCAAAAGTAAACCCCTGAATTGTGGGTTTAAAGCGCTGTTTTGGAAAATTTATTAGGGTAGAAGCACTGCCACACCGCCTAATTGATTTTTAAAGTGTCAAGGCGCTGCCCAGTGCAGGTCTCAGGCTTTGGGGCGTTGTGACTCCTGCTGAAAAGTTCCTGGGTGCTGCAGCGGCGCCTGGTTTGAGTTTTGAAGTGTTTTAATGGGTTTTTAATGCAAAAAAAACCCAGTTAATGCAAAAAACAGCTAAATGTAGACAATGGTGTCTAGGAATTTAGAATTGATCAGCTGGTTCCCAGTTGGAAGAATGATAGCTTGGATCAGGAATATGTATATTCCACAGGGTTTTGGCACCAGAAATCTGTAATGCTTCAAGCCAAAACAATACATTTACAGGGAAAGAATCAGTGATTTTGGAATTTATTAGGGCACATTATTATAGGATAAGAGTGTGAAGATCTTTTTGTTTAAGGTCTTGATTTAATGAAATCATTATTTCAAAGATCACATGATAGGAATCCAGGTGTGATTCTGGAACTGGAGGGGTTTCATCCAATTATACCCTGATTGGTATATAATGGAAACATGATAATAATTAATAAAGATACACTCTCAATTTTGATGCTTTCCCCTCAATCATTTTATGCTTTATGTGGTGTCAGAAAATTTCAGACCATGTTATTTTATCATCCACCAGCTGATATCCTAAGTATTCTAACATTAAAAAATTACAGAGAACCTGTGACTTTGGCAGAACCTTTGGCCTGGAATATTTTGTTGTCATCAGAAGTAGCAAGTCTGAAAGGGCCCAAGGCCCAAAGAATTTGGACAATTCTTCCTACTTTTGGCTATAGGTTCATAGTTTGTCTCTATATTTTTCTATAGATGATTATACTGTATGACAACAGTATCATCTTTTGCTCTCCACTTAAAGCCTAAGAAAGGGCTACATTAAGGAAATAAGACTTGGATCAATCATCAAGTCAATAAGGAATCATTAGTCTTTTATTCTAACGGACTGGCTTTAAGGCAGCCTGCCTGCACATGTACTACCTGAGTTAGCTCACAACTCTAGAAGAGACTGAAGTAGCATTAGGGCAACACGGCAGGAGACCCAGCTTTTTTGGGATGGTTTTAACAGAAGGCTAACTTAACATCTTCTACAGATTGGTATTTTTTCTATCTACCTGGGCCACTTCTGGGGCTAGCTAGCCAGTGGTTGGCTACTAGTTGACGGAGATGATTGTTTCACTTAATCAGAGCTACTCTAATACAATAGGCTCAAAGTCTTTTATCTTAAAGTGTTTGGCCTGACGGCCAAGTCCATGCTGGACTCTTCTAGAGGTAAAGCAGATGACAGTTCTTATGACAGCCCTCTTGTTCTAGGATTCAATTAAAGTTTAGAATAGTAATTATTATGAGAATATGTTTGAGGTGGTTTTTGAGGTGAACTAATTAATGGGCAGTAATTGCATGTTCCATTAATTAATTGCAATACATGAAAATTTTAATTCAGGGACATGCTTTGGTTGTTGATTCATTGATCATAAAGCCTGCGTCATTCTGTTGAACCCATTCCTAAGAGTGATTGACAGCTGGCCTGCATTAATTGGTTTAATCCGTTAATTAGTCAATATTCCAAAATCCTGACATGTGGTTTTGGCTTTTAAAAGAAAGAAGACTACCATGGAATGAAAGAGATGGTCTGCAGCTAAGACTATGGGAAATGAGAAACGTGAAAGTGATCCCCAGATGGCAACAAGTTTAACGCCAAGATTGCTTGCCTGGAATCTGAGCTCATCAAAGCTTACATAAAGAATTCCCCGTCAAACCGTAAAAGAATCAGACCAGGATAATGAAGAAGCAAGCATGAATTTCCTAGATCCTCTACAAAAGGCTTCACTACTTACACTTCACTCTCATATTCTGATGCCAGTTAGGGATCATAAATGAACTAGTACGCCAGCAAGCTCCAAGTGTGTTGCCAAGTCTCTTTCCAATAATAAATATCTTTAACCATGCTATGATGAAATGTCCATGAGGGATCACAAAAACAATGATATCCCTTTAGCCTTAACCCAGTCTTCTTCCACCGCCATATTCTGTGAGAAACGTTCAGCCCTTTCTGATTGGGGTTCTTGTGTTGTTACAAGGTACAAACTCCCAGCAGGGCTGCTTAATTTCCCAAAACAAACTCTACACACATCTCTACATCTATTGCATCAAGTTACAATGATGTTAACGCTTCATTATACAGCTTTGCCTCTATACAGAAAAGGCCTTATAGAGGACATGCATTTTTATTAATCACACTAGTGCTTCTCTTTTTAAACTGATATGTTTAAAGGCCTGTATCTCCCTTTTTATAAGAGTTTTTGTGTACTTTTCTATTTGAAATTATCCTGCATGGCCTGAGTTTACCCAGTTTCTAACTCCATCATTTTTTATTATCTGGTTCAATGAAAAAGGAGATGGAAGTAGGCTGTGTGCCTGCCTGGGTATTTCTAAGCTCCCATCTTCAAAAAGTGATTTTTGGGAAAAAGTCAGGGGTTAGGTGAGATTTTTTGGGCACAGTAAAACAGAAAGTTATAGATATTTTAGGATAAGTTGTAAGGGGCCCACTTTATAAAAGAGGTCAGCCTTAAAATCAAACAAGGGTCCATTATTCTCTAAGAAATAGGTAATATTCAAGTTTTATGGTGGGAGTTGGGCAATGAGCAGATAGATCCAGGTTACTATTCTCTTGAGAAAAGAAAGAGGACTAGGATAATCAGATCAATATTCTCATCAAGAAATTCAGGAAGGGCTGCAAGTTTTAAATAACCATCCTATGTTAAGACAATTTAGGTGAAATGGGGCACATCAAGAAGGCTTGTTGAAAGAAGGGTTTTAAACTATCTCCTCTTGGATATTATGTTAACCACTTAAGTAATCAGTATGGAAGAATGAATTTATTGTGGAGATAAATGTTACTCAAACAATAAATGGGAAACATGAGATGGGGATTTATACCAAGGATGATTTAGCTTGGGTGAAGCTATAATTTATTTGAGCCCAGAATCATCCTTGCTATGCACTGATGTAATTGTGTTGCTGGCTAATTTTAGAATCATAGCACCTCTAATCACTGATAGATTTTTCTTGCACCTACATACTTTTATGATTATGGGATTAATTTAAAAAGCAATTAAGCATATTTACTTTTTTCCAGTTCATTTCAGGATTTATCTTCATGTACTCATTCTTTGGGGAGCTTTTATCAAGGGGAAAATTCCTGAAATTAGCTTCAATGAAAGAGCTTATATCTTTGAGAAAGAAGCTGAACAGATTTGAGAGATGACTATAAGCTTATGATGATAGCTTCCAAATATTTAAACAAAAAATATGAAAACTGCTTCCAGAAGAAAAGCTTTGGAGGAAAGCTGAAAAAATTTGAAGCCAAAAAGATGAGGGTTTACTCCCAAAACCAATATTGATATGCAGCAAAATCTTAGATGGAGAAGCCAATAATCTGATAGCTATAATTCCTAACTTTGGGAGTAAAGTTAGTTGGTTTATAATTAAAGAATAACTACTAGTTAAATTAGAATGCACACAAGGCAATTAAAAGCTCAAAATCAACCCATATTTGGCAATTCAACCCAGAAGGGTATTAATCTTTAAAAAAATAACTCTAAACAGTTAAGCTTGTAAAAATTAGGCACCCACTTTGTTTTTGTGAACCATCCCCCAAAATTTTGAATATTGGTACTTTTTGAGCTATAAACAAAATACTATAACTTTCAGAGCTTTTGAGTCAACAAAAAAGATCATCAGAATAGAAGTTGCATAAAAGACAAAATAAACATCAACATTATATATTAATTACCAGTAGAAACCATATCAAAGATTTGGTACTAGTAGAGTTTGAGCATGTGGGGTGAATTGTGGTATTGTCAAATCCAATGTCCAAGTTTCAAATTGTAAATACAAGCAACTCATCTGAGTGAAAAATAAAATATTTAATAGTTCAGCCATTTTTGATATTGTTTATTTAAATTTTAAAATTTTGAATCCATACCACAAAAGATTCAACTAACTTGAGACAAGTCTTTCTAAGATAATGTAGGATGTATGAATCAGAAATGTGGGACTCTAGTGTAAAATTTGATATTTTCTTTAGGTCTGCCAAATTGTAGACAGTACAGTGATTTTCAAGCCTTTTGAGATAAACAAAAAAATCTCAGTCTAAGAATGAAAACAACTCAGTCTAAGAATAAAATCAAAAATCAAGGAAATCATATTAAATTACAATAGATTTGGATCCACTTTAATTTTGATTTTAGACTGAGTTGTTTTTGTTCTCAGACTAAGGCTTTTTGTTTATCTCAACAGGGTTGAAAATTACTGTATGAAATAAATAAAAACAAAATGATATTGTGGGATTTTCATATCTACAAACTTAATTTCAAAGCATAAATGAGGTGAATTTGAGATAATTCAATTGATGGATGCCCTAAAAATGATTTCAAAGGATCTGGTGTACATCCCTACTGATCCTAAAAGAATATTAGCATTCTTGAATAATCACCCAATTCCATTCTAGGACAGCTAAAATTTAGATGCTGTATATTTGACAAATTATATTTACTTGGCAATTAAATTGACTAGAATATACACTCCTCTTATTAGGGTTAGTTTTTTTTACAAAAGCTATTACATTGTCTTCTAAAAATAGCAAGTCAACATTGTTTTCCCTGGTCTTGATAAAATAATTTAGGAATAAGCCATGTCTGCCAATAGTGAAGCCTTGGTCAGTGGCAACTTCCAACTCATAAACCCCACCCAGAACAGCAACAGTGCCCAGGTTGACACTAAAAATGTTGCCAGTGGCCATATTGACACTTTTAATGTCAACACTATAGAAAAGTGACAACCCAGTTTTACATAATGTCGTCTCCTGGATGTCAACACTTTTTTTAAGTAACAAAAACCTTTACCATGAACATTTTCAATAAAAAAATTAAATACATTATTATACTAAAATGACCCCAGAGAGTCCAAAATGCAATAAAAAACAGACCACAAGTAATAAGAACAAGTAGATATAAGCAATTATTTTTTAATTTACTATGTAAATTAAGCTCTTTATTATAAAATTCTTTTTCTTTCCCATAAAAATTAAAATTCAAATGAACTGAAAATAAAGATATTTTATATATCATAATAACTACAAAATATAAGAAAATTATAATTTAAATTTATTATACTTTATATAAGCACAACTGAAAAATCTAATACCTTAAAGATAAATTAACATAATAGAAGATATTTCTTACAAAACCACATTGAAAATGTATCTTAAACTTACCATTTATACCTAAAAAGATTTTTAATATCCAAAAAAATATAAAATATAAAATCCAAAAGTAAAAAATATACAGGCAAAGCAAAGCAAGGTTTATTGGGCTAATTAAAGCCACCAGCAAGAGCAGTTTTAGCATCTTCTAGGTACTTCTTGATCTCTGCCACCTTGTACTTCTTCTTGACCACCTCCTGGACGTCCTCCTGGTAGTCCTGCTCCTTGGATTAACTCTTCTTGGGGCCACCCGGTTGGCCAGGTTGCAAAACTTGGAAACAGTCTGGGCCTGCTCCTCCTTCAGCTTCCAGAAGAACTTGTTGTACTTGGGGTTTGACCCAAACTTCACCTTCAGGTGCTTGTGCCACACTTCCAGGCTGAATGTGGTCTTCATATCCTCTTGAGGCAGGAGCTCTAGCAGTTCCAAGGGGAAGTAGCCCTGCTCTTACCTCTCCCTGGCAGTCACTTTTTTGCCAACCCACTGCTTTTCAAAGTAATCAAGGTAACCCTTGAAGATGGTGGAGTGCTTCTTGATATAAGCGTCCTCCAGGAGGGCCTCAAAGCCAAGCCCAGTATGCTCTGGCCGCACAAAAGCCAAGGCAGCAAACTGGGTAATGGCAAAGCGGCACTTCCCTTTACCATTATTAAGATACTTGTTGAAAAGCTCCTTCTCTCTCTTGAAGTGTTTGATGAGGGCCTGCCTAAAATGGAAGAAGAAGCCCTGAACTTTGCCATTGAAGGTGGCTTTAAAGGCTCTGAACTGAGCCAGCTCAAAGTCCATTATGATAACCTTTATCCCAAGTGAGCGCACATGAGCTAGCTGCTCAGCGGCTATGGTGGACTCATCCTTCTCAGCAGAGGAGGGATTTGCCCTTGTGGTGTGGGTGGGAGGGGAAGCTGGTTGGCAGGAAGGGAGCTCAAAGCATCCCAGACAATTTTGAATGCTCTGGCATAGACCTCTGTCTTGGCACCAGAAAGGAGAAAGAAAACACAGGGGATAAACTGGGCATTAAATTGTCCATGCAGGACCCAAAGCTGCTTGAAAAGGGTGGGACAGGTTGCAAATGTGCTGTTGCACAGCCAGGTGGTAGCAGTGTTGAGCTGCTCCAGGTTTTGAGTTATGGTTTATGCAATGATCATATCCTCCACTTCCTGCTCATTGTCATGGAGCAGGAACATCTCTCCATCCTCAGTTTCTTAAGGGCATTGGAAAGGACCAGCTCTTCAATTGTGGTGACACTCTTAGCCAAGGGTTTTGAGGCTTGGCACCTATCACTAAAAAACTTAACCAACTGGGTGTGGGTTAGCAACCTCTTCAGATTAGTGGGGGAGAGGTGCTTACAGGCAAGCATGGCCAGCTGAGTTGGGAAAAGGTCCTTGGAGGTAGGCATAATCTGTACAAGGTACCATTTGAGAAGGCAGGAGATGGTAGTGTTGGGCATGATGCAGGTATGCTCACCCTTAATGGTTTGTACCAAGTCCCAGCACTCAGTATTGAGCTGCACTGGGCAGGAGCAGTCCTCAAAGGTATAGTGCCAGTTCTTGAAGCCCTGGTTGGCTTTGTTGCATAAGAAAATGTATTTATTTGCTACCATGGCTAGCCCTCCTTTGACACTCATTATGGGGAATTATTTTGGCAAGGTGGAAGGAACCTTGAAATTCCCATTAATATTGCAGATATTATGGGCCAACAAAAGGTCTCATGGGCCAGCAGGAGCATGGCAGAAGCCAGGGAAGTAATCAGGGTGGGGCTTTGTATCATCCACAGATGAACTTGAAGGAGGGGAGTTTGGTGGGGGAAGCAGAAGGGGGCTTATCTTGGTGCTCCTCATTTATAAGAGACTTATCCTTTGGAGGGAACTTCTTGGATTGGCGCCGCTTCTTGATAGGATCCTTGTCTGAAGCCAAGTTGTAGCAACTGTGGTCAGTAACTGAACCATCAGATTTCTCTCCCCCAGTAGAGTGAGCGGGACTCTTCTTGGGAGAGGGCTCAGGGGAGGGCTTGGGGTGGCCTTCTTTGATAATACGCTTCATCTTGGTGGCTTTGGTGAACTTGGAGGGACACTTGGTACCCTTTGGTTGTTTTGAGGTGTTCTTTTTCTAAAATAATGAGTAAAAGGGTTTAAAATAAAGCAATGTATTTAAAAAAAAAAAACATCTACAAAAATGTAAATTCACTGCCACCTCTGGCCTTGGATTGAACCATTTTCCTCCACCACACCAAAAAAGGGGCAAAAATTACAGCCAAGCCACTCAATTCTCTAGGAGATTTAGTTCATACTGTTGATGAGAGATTTGTTCTGGCCTACCCTGCAGACCCTCTGGCTTTGGCTGCTCCGGCCTGGGAAGAAACACTGGTCAATTTGGACTATTTATTAGCATGGTGTTGTCCCCTTTTAAAAACAATCAGGACTGCCCAATCAAATGATGCCACATCTAAGACCAGAAATTCAAATGAACCTGGACTGGTTGAAGTGTCTTCTAGCCAATCAGATGGACCCGCGGAAATTAATCTGAAACTCTCCAGCACCCCTGGCTCTGGCCAGCAAATTTTATCACCCAGCCAATCACATGCAACACAAAATGGTCAGGTGATCATTTCACAGCAACTCACTCCCTTTTAACCATGTCAGTGGACTTTATGTCCCCTGCTTGTCAATTGTCAATTTCATTAAATGTTTGGAATTTTATTGCACTTGTGTTTTATTTAAAGTACTTTAGTTGAGTGGAACCCTGCTTTTGGTTCCTATCATCTAAAATTAAAGTGTTAGTGGTTTCCGTCTTGCTTACCTTTTACACCCAGTTTCAAACCTGGGAACTCCTCTGGACTCCTAAGAATAGGCTCCAGTGTATAGGCATTGTCTTCTTTTGCTTTCACTTTCAAAAACCGACTTTGAACTTCAAAATCTATTTAAATTTCATTATAATTTCTATTATTATTCTGATTTTTTTATTAAATTTTCTGATTTCAACCCCATTTTTGTTTTTGCTTATGACCCAAGACCCCCAAGATCACGCCCAAGTCATCCAGACCCGCTCTGCTGCTTCCTTTGGTCTCCTGCTTGTGGCCCCCCCTGTGGCCTATTTTTTATTTGTCTGTCATACCAAAACCTTACAAATCTTCCCCAAATTTTGAGGAGATCACAACCATGATACTCCCTGTGTTAAAATTTGTTGTGTTTTCCTTGGACCTGTTACTATTGCTCCTTTGGTTAACCTTACCTGACTTGTGGTAAAAATCACTTCTTCTGCCCGGCTTGTGGGGGACCACCCCTCTAGCCTTCTGGATTTCCTTAGTTGTCTCCTCTTCTCTGGAGAGGCTGTGGTGAAAAGCTTGATGTGTGATGACTTAGATTTGAACATTGTTGATTACATCTTGCCCTCCACCAAGGGAGAGAAGACATCTGTGCCTCCCCCTTTTAGCACAAATAAGAGTGTGTTGGTCCCCCCTGAGGTTCTTGAGATTCCTCATCCTGTTGTCTCTTGTGCCCCTTGGGTGATCACTGGCCTCATGTTGATGGGATTGAACTCCTACTTCCCATAACTGTCCCCTGTGTCCTCCTTCTGGTCCCCCCTTAGAGTGGCCATCCTGGTTCTTCACTGGGAGGCATCCTGGTGGTTTCTTTCACCAGGATGGGAGCCAAACTTAGTTATTTTAGCCCCCTTCTCTTACAAAAACATACTAGAAAAATTAAACCTTATAGGGTTTTTATTGGCATTTAAAAGTTAAAAAATACTTGGTTAGTTTTTATTTTAATATAGTTTTAAATAATAAGTTAAAATTTGAGAGATTTATGTAAAACTAGTAGTTTTATATATAAATTTTATGTTAAAAATCAGAAAATATAAAATAGAAAAGTTAAAAATCCAACATATAAAAATAAGATGTTTTTATTATGTAAAACATACATTTCCATACGTGAGAAATGAAAGGTGTCAACATTATGATTGATAATTAGTAAAAAAACTCAATTCTTGCTGTCAATCAGAAAAATTGTAGACATTATTATTGACAACATTAACACTGTCAACATTTTTTGAAAATTTACTATGAAAAACATAGTTGCTTAATTAAATTTACATGGACTAGCAAATATTAACCGTTTTCTGTGTATTTTTGCTCACATAATAAAATTTAAAAAAAGCATATGAAAATAAGTAAAAAAATAATCAAAGTTATTTATTAAAACTTATATTTTGGTAGTGTTAATATGATATTTTACCATAACTCTTATTTAAAGTTGTTAATAAGTTGTTTTCAGTAATAAAAAGGGTAAAGTGTTGACAACATCACTTACAACATTCTTTATATGAGGTGGCAAATTAATTTAAGCTTAATTGTTCCACTTTAATTTGCTTAAATTCACCCTGGCAGATGATCACAAGCAAATAAACAGCATTTCTGAGTGTCAGCATTATTTTTAATAATAAATTATATAGTAAATTACATAGTAAAACACTTAAATTATTGAATTGTTGTTAGCCACCAATCCACTTAATATATTAAAGCCAGAATAAGTGCCACATATATATTTATAAGATGAACTTTTCAACAATCAGCTATGTGCACAATGTCTTTTTCAATATAATAATGTAATAAAAAATTAAAATCTGCACATAATTTTTTTATTGTAGATGTTTCAGTTTTATTATTAAAAATAAGTTATGCTTAAAAAGTGTCCACATTGACACTTTTACGTTGTGAAAACAAATAAAAAATAAACTAATTTTTATTAGTAACTGTAAAGGGAAAATTTGGTTAAATTGAGTTTTTTATTAAGCTTAATATTAAATTGTGTCAAAATGGCCACAATTTTGTTGTGTTTTCTGAGTTTGCACCCCTGAATGCTTTAAAAAAATTAAGCTAGTGCAACTAGCAAAAAACAGGAGATTTTGAGTTTTGAGTTGATAGTGACCATGTTGATAAAGTGTTGACATGGGCGCTGTTGCCTCTAGCACACTACATAGGAGTGAGTTCTTTCTCCCTTGTCTAACATGGCCTTGTTTGTGCACCAAACACAGGATAATGCTAACCAGAACCACACTCTTACACTTTTATTCATCAGTAGCCAATCAAGTCAGGCTGTCACTCAGAAAAGTGTAAATACAGGAACAGCCAATCAGGCAATATCTTTTAGTTCCCAAGACAGACATATTCCACCACCAGCCAATCAGCATGTAAGACACAGAAAAACATCATAACCCCTGAAATTGTACTGCAAATGGCAAAAACAAGATATGCATGTCTCTTGGAGAAATTGCAAACACAATAGGTTTTTCCAAGTTCACTGTGACTGCAACCCTTAAAGCATGCTATAACTGTGGCCCAATCCATCAGGACACAATCTGGTTCCTGCACCTCAGCCAACAGGAACAGGACACACCTATAAATGATGGATATAATGAAGTATTACTCACAGGTGTTGCAACCAAGTTTCCAGACTTTCCTGCTAATGTATCTTACAATACACAGGGTGTGCTTGATGAGCTGCCCCTTGATGTATCTAAAGTTATGGATTAATCTGATGGCAATATTTAAAAACAGGTACTTCATCCTAATTAGGAGTGTTACCAATTTGACTTTCTGATCCCTGCACAAGTTACTCCTTGGCTTCAAACCTTAAATGGAACTTCCCACTATGCCACCCCCTTGTGGCCTTGTGGCTTTCCCTGTATAGTATATTAATCACAATATTCTACAATAAAAAATACTGTTTTCTTATTATTCTGTCCTTTCTACTGGACTGTTTTCTTCCCCAATTCCAAGTATTAAATCCTCATTGGTTAAGTTGCAAAACAGGTGTCCCTTGTCCAGGTGTGAATTCAACTGGTACTTCATGGCATCTTTACTAAAAATATATTGTTTAATTACTAAATGCATGGAACTGTAGCTGCTGCAAGAGTTGTGAATGATCAAGTTCTTGATGAGGAAACTTTAGCAGATACAGATCCTTATAATCTCAAATTTGTTAATTCCATCAAAGAGAGGGCAATGAGACCTTTTAATGACAGCCTCTCCCTAATGTACATAAAGATTTGGCAAGTATCCAAGACTCTGGAACAAAACAAATCTTATCTGACATCTACAATTACTCCCCAGTTTATACAGATTTATAAGGATCTTGTTGGCTGTTTCCCTAGTGAGGTTGAATTATTACTCTGAATTTACCAATACTGCTAATGGGTATGCTTATAAGAAGGAGCCAAAAGCTATGCTGGAGGAGTGGGATATCCAGCAATCTGTAAAAACAGTTGTATTTAGTGCTGAGATAGAGAAACTTGAGTGAGCTTAACAGGAAATTTCAGCCACATATTATGACTGCCAGACCTGCCCACCCAACCATGCCAACATGTATCTTGCTGATGTGTGTTTGTTTACCACTAAGTCAGTGCTCAGACACCAGGCCCCTTCCATATAAAATAAACTGTGTAACCAAGTCAATCAGGGGTTTGAGCTTTTCCTGTCTGTCTTTTTGCAGGACTTATATGATCTTATTGTCTTCTATGCCAGTGATATTGATAAGTCATATAAGGATCTTCTTCTCCCTCTTATTCCTTAATACAATATGTTAATTCTGCCTATCTGACAAAAGAATTTTTTTACTAATTGAATCAGTTAGATTTTGCTGCTTTTTTCAGTCAACCAACCTGGCCTCCCTGGCCTTCTTCAAGACACCAACAACAACCTGCCAACTTGAACATCCAGTACCCCCATTTAATCCCACCTTACAACCACCAAAGTTGCCCTTCATAAAGGTACAGAAAGCAGCCATGTCTTTTCCATCAACATTCTCCCAAACTTGACTCTTAATGATTAACAAGTGTTCCCTTCTTCTTTTGATCTAATAAAATTAGTATTATTGCATTAATTTTATAAACTGTTGAGATAAAAAAGTCATCTCAGTATAAAAAAGGAATCAAAGTGGAGTCAAATTTATTGTGGTTTAATATAAATTCCTTGATTTTCAATTTTGTTTTTAGACTAAGTTGATTTTGTTTATCTTAGTAGATTATAAATTCTACTTTACTTTACAATTAATAATTTAGTATTATATCTTTTTTAAATATATCATTCTACATGTTAATCACTATTTTTCAGGAATGTCATTTCTTCCCCCCTCAAAACCCAAGGCATGGAGCAGGTTTCAAACCCTGGTCACAACTGTCCATGGGCTGCCAGCCCTGAGGCCAGAGGGTCAGCCAGCTGCCCGCGTTTTTTTGGGATTAAAAACCCTCAGACCCAATCCATGAATGAAAAAGAGGTTGATGTCATGATTGACAATTTCCTTTCTCTTGAAACCTGGGGCCAAGACCGGGATTAAGCCCTGACCCTGAATCCCTGCGGGCTGCCAGCCCTAAGGACTGACAGGCCAGCCGCCTGCGTTTTCCTGGGATTGAGCCCCCTCAAGCTGGAACAAGGAATGATGCACTAAATGAGAATACCAGTCAAAACTTGGAAACAGAAGCAAAAAAACAAAAGATCAAATTAGTTGCCTAATAGAGGCAAAGAAATTCCTATCATTAGCTTAATGATTTTGAAGTCTACACTAGTGACCAATCAAGAGCCATCACCAGAAGAAAACACAGGCCAAAATCCTGCTCCCATGACCTCACCTCAAGAACAGAAGAATCAAGTGACCTATTCTGAAGCTTTGACTAATAAGCAAATGCCCATCAGCAGAGCCATTTTGCTGCTTCCAACCTTGGGTGTCCTGGCCACCTGACCTCATATTTCCTGACCCTATGATGAACCCCAGTTAGAGAATGTAAGTTTGGCAGCAGGGTACTATATAAACCCATAGATCCCACGCTCAGAATTCATCACCATTTTTGAATAAAGGTTATGTAATATTAGTTTCCACAGCTACTACCCCATTTTTTATTTGCCTTCTACCAAATCAGTACAAGATCTCACGGCCCTCCTGCCCCGCTGCCTGCAGATATTTATCATCCAGGTGTTTTCTTTGGCCCCGTCCACTTCACCAAATACCCTTTGAAAACCATTTACAAGGACTATACCCAGAAAAGATACTTGAACTTGATCCTTTGGCCCACATACAATCAGCAGTTAGATACAACTGTCAAGGTCCCTGGATATTCTCAACACCCAAGATATTTAGATGCAAATAAAAAACTGCCTGCCTGCCTGCCTACAAACTTGATATGGATCTACCTGTGACCCCCAAGCCAATGCCTGCCTCCTCATCTAACCTCACAGCTGATCACACAAACAAGTTACTTGGGATTGTGTACATTACCTCACTGGGGTGATTGACACAATAATCCTGGCTGTTGGCCTGTGGTCCTGGATGGGAAAGTACATGTACTACCTTATAAAGTTAGCCTCAATCTTGTGGTGGGCTTCTCCTGAAAAAACCTGGCCTGAACAATCCCCAAAACCAACAGGACAATTGCCCAAGACTGGATCTCTGACACTTGAAGATATTAGCATAAAGTTGCCTTAATGGAGCCTAGTGAATAGTATGAAAAATTGCCTAATAGAGGTAAAAGAGATTCTCATAATTGTCCATTGAACTTGAGATCTATTTTGATGGCTAAATAATGATCCCTTGCCTGAAGAAAACGCGGCCTCAAAGGCTCCCCCCAAGAATATTGCTCAGAATCATATGGGCTGTACTACCCTTTCAGAAGATCCAGCTAATGAATTTCCTTTCTACGCCAGTGTCATTTGCTGCCTCAGAACTTGGAAAATCTGCCAGTTTAAATCCACATTTCCTAATTTTATGATGATTCCCCTTTAGTAGACATAAATTCTGATGGTGTGGTTGTGGGGTTCCTGGTCACCAGTCCCCATAGTGTGTCCTGGGTTGTAGCCAGGGACCGGCTTGGAGGAGTCATCATTCTCCAACAGGAGTGAAGGGTCGGTGAGAAGCTTATACTTGGCTTGCATAAGGGCAAACTCTTCCAGTACCTTTCCAATCACCAAGAAAGCGTCTCCACTGTATACCTGGACTTCAGCAGGCGCCAGCCCTTCTGTAGGCCAATACCAATCCTGTAGTAGTCTTGCAAACTCTTCTCTAATGAACTCTCTTCCTCTATTTGACATCTCCAAATGCCTAGTCACCTTCTCCCACTCCTCCTGGGCAGATTTACTAGAGGCAAACTTCCTGCACCCTAGGCAATAGTATTCCTCATCCCCTGGGCTAGGATAGAAAATATGGGGTAATTGACTCATGAGACTTAAATACTCTTTTCACATGGGAAATTTGGGTAGGGGCCGTAATAGGCTTTTTATTCACAATCAGAAGGAAGATCCCCTTAGAAACCTTCTGAGATATTGCCTTGGGGTAGGGAATAAGAAAGGGTTTGTGCCAAAACTTGGAGTCCTTTAAAAATATCTTGGTCTCCTTGTACTTGGTCTTTGACTCCTGCTCCTTGATCTTGGGCTCCTTTGCTTTGGTCTTGGGCTCTGGCATTTTAGTTGTGGGCTCCGTTGTCTTAATCTTAAGCTCCTGTGGTCTGACTCAGCTCTGGCTTCCTATCTTTGGTCTTCTGCTCCTTCTGTAGCTTTAGTGGCCTTTGTAATCCACTTGATCTGTCCCTGAAGAGTCTCAGATAGCTCTCCCTTTTATAGCCCCTTGTTTCAGGCCAAAAACCTCTCTTAGAACTCTGGTTCTTTAAAGCTTAAACTATCCAGTTTTTCTTCTTCTAAAATATATCAAACTTTTAAACTTACTTCAGCCAATGAAAGCCCTGAATTTTCCGCTTCTGCTCCCCATTTTTTAGGCTTTAACTCTCAAGTTAAAGCCTTAAAAACCTGATTAAGTAGGCTCCAGGTTGCAGCCAATCAAACGCCTTGCTTCAATGGTTTTGCCAAAACAGTTTACCTGGATGACCCATTCCTGACTCTGGTTTGAACTCAAAGCTGTCCTGCTCCGGGTAAACAACTGCTCTGTGTTTCAAACAGTTTTGCTGTAATTCCCGCCATGTTTCCCTGGCAAATCTCAAGCGCTTCCACATATGTTTTACTTAGGCAATTTTTGATCCTTTGATTTTTCAATGTTTCTCTGTGTTTCTTTCAATTTTTTGCATCTTTGAACCTGCCTGTTGCTTTTTCTTTTGCCTTTCCTAGTTGTTCTTGGCAAAATTTGCTCTTTTGCCCTCACAGTTTCTCCGTTCTTCTTCCAGCTTCTTTCTGGTCAATTTTCTCTTTAATCTCTTTTCTAAAAATAACATATAGTTCTAAAAAACTATAGGTTCTTTTTTCTTCTCTTTCTTTTCCCTTAATATGATTTTTAATTGTTTCTTAATCATAATCAGGCAGTATTTAATTATTCTTTAAATGCTTCTTTATATCCAAATTTCTTCTCAGAAGTCACTAAACCAGCTCTTCCAGCCTCTGTATTCAGACCAGCTAGGTCATCTTCTCAGCTCTTCAGTTCTTCAGCATCAACTTCTGGTCCTTTGGACATCCTACACCATGATCTGCTAGTCCTTCATCATGTCTTCTTGTCCTTCTGCTTATCCTTAACCAGTTCCTCACCAAATCCTCACTAGGAGCCTCATTTGTCCCTTTAACACACTGAACCATATTGGTCCATTCCATTCAATATGAATTAACAGTTCATCAACTAGCCTTCACTGTGACCAAACAGTTCCTCTTGCTAGTTTTCTCTTCTAATTCTGTGAACCACCTTGGTTCTTTATCTCAGTCCCTGTTACCAGAACCTTTAGACCCAGGCTGAGTCTACATTGAACTGGCGTTTGACTGGGCCCTTGCAAGTGGCAATTCACTTAGGCCATTCAATCATAAATCTATGTCTATGTGTTGTCTTTAATCACCCAGGTGATGAAGTCTGGGCTTTCAGTTGCAGAGTAATCAGCTCTACTTCCCAGAGGCCTGATCACATCAAGTTCTGCAGCTTACTTCCCCAAGCAAGCCACCTTGGTGACACCTCTGAGCATGCCTATACCCTCCAATGCTCACTTTGGATTTCCTTAAAGCTCCCATAGGGGCATAAACAAAGACACCCTGCCAGTCTGTTAGGCAGGGTTCTTGCTCACAGACCTCTCACAAGCGTATTAGGGTATGTTGAGCCCTCAGAGATCTTTCCCTCCCTGGCAGCCCGCGTTACCCGCCAGGGGTCCAAACCTACTCTCCCCCAAACAGACAAAGTTCCCTGCTTGCTATTTCAGTCTTCACCCTCCCGCAGCCACGGTTCCCTGCTAGGTGAAGCACTATGGCTCAAAGCAGTCAACATCTTCTTTTGGGTGGAGGCAACAACTGCCTCTGGTAGTCCTTTGTTACCTACCAGCCAGGCCTTACTTACCCTAGTAGACCATGTTACCTACCAGGCTCCCCTTACTTACCCTAGTAGACCGTGTTACCTACCAGGCTCCCCTTACTTATCCTATTAGACCGTGTTACCTACTAGGCTTACCTCACTTACCCCTAGAAGCCCCATGGTACCTACTAGTTTACAACGTTACTAGCTAACCACACATTGTCATTCTTTAGCATATTGTCTTTATTTGAAGCCAAATCAACCCTCTCCTGAAAAACTGCACACAAGTGGATCATCACAGTGGTACTATATAAACCCCTGAACCCTGTACCAGACTTTATTACAATCTTCAAATAAAGGTTATGAGATACTGGTATTCCCAAATATTGCCATATTTTATCTTAGCTATCTGCTAATCCAATCCAAATCTTTCTGACCCACCTGCCCACAAGTTTTTGTCCTCCATGTGCCCTTTTAGTCTTGTTCACTTTATAGAGTATCCATTGAAACTCAAGTATAGAGAATATACTGCTGACAACATCCTAGCACATGATCCCTTGGTCTAAAATAAAGAGTTGATCATATTTAACAGAAAGGATCCTTGGCTAATTAATGAGCGCCAACTATTTTAGAATAAATATTATTCCCTCCCTGCCTACCAACTGGCCATGTAGCCGCCTCTCACCCCCAAATTGATGCCTGTGTCTGTGTGGACCTCCCTTTAGACCATAACAACAAGCTGTTTAAAATAATGTACATCATCTTTACTAGATTTATTGACACTATTACCCCAGCCTCCAGCCCATGGTCTTGGTTGAGAAAATCTATGTTATATCTCTTTAATTTAGCACCAATCTTATGGTGGGCTTTGCATACCCAGCCTGATATCAGAAAATGACAGGGCAGCCGCCCAGAGTTAGTTCCTAGACACTATTCTTCTAAATTCTCTGCAATAATGTGTGATAAAATACATTTACATATATTTCCTATTGATGGAAAATTAAATACTATTGATGAGGAGCAACTTCTGGGGAAGCTTAGAAGATAGGTTTAGAGAAGAAGAGTGATTTTATTGGATTATATTTCAGGCTTATATATTGTGTGTGCTGTGGAAGGGACCTAAGTTGGATCAAATATATTGGAGGTCATGTGTGAGTCAGGTTCAGATAGCAGGATATGTGAACAATTCTAGAAACATTGGTTTGTTGCCATTTCAGGAATGTCAAACCAAATATTGGATTGGAACCAAACAAGGCAATGGCTGGATGTTACTTATGTTGATAACAGCCAGAATACTAGTGGATACAGCTCTTTTACACTATCATCATTTTATTGGGTCAAAATAATTGAATGATATATTAACAGCTAGTGTGATTTGAATATCATGTGATAGTTCATTATATGTGACTATACAATCAGCTTTCCATATTCCTAGTCAACCTTTTGTACTCTCCACTTATATTTTAGAGTAAAAAATGTATTATGGGTTACTAAAATCTTAATTGAACTGTTAAGTTTATGTTTTTTATAAATTATGTACATTTATCATGTGTTTGAAATGAAAAATACACTTGGAAAATGCAAATAATAATATGGAATTGTATATTATGAATTACCATCATTAATTGACTACTGCTGTGAGAGAGGGGAGCTAAACTAACTAAGATTGGCTCCCATTCTGGGGGAAGGATCTACCAGGGCAGCAACCAGTGTATCACCAGAAAGGCTTTTTGAACAGGGGTCTGCAGAGATGAAGTGGGGACATTTGGGATAAGTAGGAATTTATTCCCATCAGCAGCATGCCTGAAAGCAACCAATATGTGCAACCTGATTCTGACACTGGAAGTAGAGGTGAGTTTAAGGGGAGAGGTTATCTTTCATATAGCCCAGAGCAGGGACCAGGACCACTCTGGATGAGGGGATGTCAGGAACTATTTGAACAAGGGAACCATTTATGTTGTCAGAATCAAGGCTCTTCACAAGATACTCTCCAGTTGACAACAGTACCTGGGTCCTGCCTGAAATTTTTTTCAATAGATAAATAGGCTTGGTGAGATTCTCTCCCACAGAAATATCTAAGGAGTACAAGTGCAGCCACAGGTCTATGGAAGTAGTCCATAATAAAATCAAGAACAGAGCTAGTTTAAGAAACAAACTTTGCAAGAGGTAAAATCATTATGAGATTAGGCTGATTGACCACAAATGATCAGGCTAATCATTGCACGCAGATCTTTATCAGTTATACGCCGTATTATCACTAGGTCAATATTCTATTAAGTGTAGTAATTATACGTTGTATAGTCACCAATACATTATAATTTATATGGCAGTTATACACTGTGTAATTGTCAGTTTATTATGATAGATACAACAATTATACTCCATATTATCACTTTATTATCATTCCAATGTGTACTGATTATACGCTGTATAATATCTAGTTTATTATAATTGATATGACTATTATACGCCATATAAACATTAGCCAATATAGTGGTTATCATTGATTACACGGTGTGTAATCACTAAATCATCAACTGTATATTGCTCATACCATCCTGATGGACGTTGTATCAACTCAGCCCCACTCAGTCTGATGGGTGTATATGAATGTATCAAACAAGTGATGCGCACATGTCAAGGAAATACCAAGTTTGGGTCAGCATTACACAGCGTATAATTGAGTTTCTTATCAGTTTGGGTCAGCATTACACGGCGGATAATCCACAGGTTGATACTGGATTGAGTCTGCTATTATACAGCGTATAATCCCCTATTCAACATGTTGCATTAATAAGCAGAAGGCTTGCCAGCCAGAAAAGGATCACCTATTAAGCCCTAATAATGGAATAAAGGAATATCATAATTCTACCTCCCAAAGTAAGAGGATAGAACTGGGACCATTTCTAAGCGTCAACCAAATGTGATGTAGTTTCCCAGTACCATAATAAGAGTGTAAGATACAGCCAGTCAATAATTGCTGGTAGGCTAGCTCAAAAAGTACGTAGACTGTAGCTGAAGTGCCATGTACGCCTTGTAAAGGCCAGTAGCAGCACACATGCCAAGGAAAGTCAATCAGGATAGGCACAGCCAGTAAATATGGACCTATTGCAATGGTAGCCACCAAGAACTGTCTGAAAGGACAAGAAGAAGGGTTGTTGCAATATATATAGATGCAGATACCTAAAAGGACAAAAACAAGTTCTTAGTTACATCTGGATAGATTGCAGCCGCTGGCTAGATTGTACTCTAGTTTCAATAAACGTAATTATCTTCAAAGTTCTAGTCTATTGTAGTCTGTAGTGCTCTTGCATAGGATTAGGTATAGTACATTGGCAAGGCTAACATCTATCTGTAGCTTTAAACATACCAGCAATAACCCAAGTTGTTCAACAATTATTCTCAGATTCTCCAAGAAAATTCATAAACTCTTGTGGTGATACAGGCACTGAAACTGATAGAGTGGAGTGAACTCAGAGATTCCACAAGAACAGAGGAAATTTTTGGGTCTAGGGAGCTGCTGAAAAACAGAAAAATATGGGGGTCTTTAAGTAGGCAAAAAATAAGTTTGAAGTTGCTTTAAAATGGTAAATTTAAACTTATAGTAATTCATTATATTAACCATTGATTTAAAACTATATTTGAAGCTGCCAACAATAACAAAAACAGGTAAATAGCAACGCTTATTACTATCACAGGATATAGGGAGCAGCCAGCAGATGCCAGAAAGAAAAATAGAAAAACTTAATGTGATAAATTTTTTTGTGAGTGTGCTGCATTTCAATTTACAACAGGAAATATCTGAGAACTAGATAATGGTCTTTATTGATATATGTTGTGAATTTTAATTCACTAGAGGTTTTAATTGACCTGATAAATGATAGTTCAAAGATTGGTTCATGCAAAAGCATTTGCTTTTGACCTGTAGAGTTTACTTTATCCAAATACAGGTCAACAACAATATCCAAACCTTTGGGTCCTTATCAGCCTCTTGCCACTTGGGGTCTTCACTAATACCACTAGGATTGAATCTTTGGGTATAAAAATTAATTCCCTTTTTTCAATAAAATAAGTTCACTTTTGCTCATGAATTTTGACATTGAATCTTCAGTGCACATATTTCATTTGCTAGGAAGATATCTATTACTCTTACTCAAATCAAATCAAATGGTCTTAAAGCCAGAACAAATATTCTTACATATTTAAGACTTTTCCCCAAGTTTTTTGTTATTTCAAATAATAAAGAACAACTCAACAAGATATATGACTTGTATAGTTTGAGTGAATCATTTTGAGAGGAAAAAAATTGGGGCAATCAATCAATTTGATTGAACAGTGGGTGGTGTGATTCTTGTAATGAGTAAAAGCTAAATTGAGCTGTCTAGCAAGCAGAGATTATCACTGGTTCTTGTTGCATTTTTGGAAATCCAAGTTGACTTCTGCATTTGGCTTCAAGTTGTGGAAAAGCCTATTTGAGTGGCATAGGGTCTCTTATGTGGAACTTTTCCAGTGGGTCAACCCTGCTGTTTTGAAAACTTAAGAATTTTTACTAAAATTTTTAGAAAGAAATGGCACTAAGGAGTGGAGTCCAAAGGCATCATTTTTAAAATTCTGAAACTTTATTTGGAATAATAGACAAGCAGGGACTCACAATGGGCCTGCTTGCCTTTTGAGTGGCAGAATTCCAAACTAAGAACCACAATGAGAGGGGGCCTTGATTAGCTAGTGGACAAAATTTTCAACCCTGAGTCAATGGGGTTGGGAGTTTTTGAGTTACTTTCTGAAAATGCTTCTGATTGGCTAAAGATTTTGGAATGGGTTGTTGGGTAGGCAACTTGAGCTTCAGAGCTAAGTTGAACCATTGAGATGGCCCCAATTTTTTAGCCACACCAAATTTGTTTTAAGAGGGGGGAAACCCAGGCTAATAAACAGTCTAAATTAATCAGAGTTTTTTTCATGGTTTATCAAGGGGGATGAGGCAATGAGAGAGGGGCTTGAGAGGGGTTCACCAGATTTTCTCTTGTCAATTTTATGCATCAAGTTTCCTAAAGAATTTAGGGGATTGGCGGGACTTTGAGGAGGTTTTTTGATTATTGAGGGAAAATAGTTCTATCCAGGGCCAAAGGGGAGAGTAAATTTATAACTTCATTTGGTGTGACAATTATTAATTTACTGCTTTTTTCTGCCTGTATTTGATTAGCTGGGTTTCTCCTCCAGTTGCACTTGCAATAGGAAATCTGTTTGCACCTCCAATCACAGCTGGTATGGGGGAGTTAACATCATTTTCTATTATGAGTGCAACTGGAGGGTAACCCAGACAATCAAAAGCAAGCACACAATTAACAGCAAATTAAAACTTGTCACAACAAGGAAAACAGAAAATCAATGATAGTAAATTGTAATACAGTAGTTTTCAAAGTATGATGTTAGCAAAACCAACTCAAATGTAAGTGAAATCAACTCAGCTGTAAACTAAATCAACTCAGGTGTAAAAAATTAAAGCCTGATAAATTTATATTGATTAAAAATAGATTTGTGTTCACTTGTATTTTGTTTTCATCTGATTTCATTCTGCTTACAGATGAGTTGGTTTTGCTTAGCGCCATAGCTTTAAAGGTTAATGTATTATTGCTAAAGCTACTTATAAATACTTCATCTGATTTTGTATAAATATGGATGCTTTTCTGGAGGCTATCAAAAGTAAAAACCACCCCTGGCGTTCTGCAGAAAAAGCTTATGGATGGAAACCATCCTTGTACAGTAGTTTTAAAAGCTATGGCAACAAGCAAAAATACTTTGGATTTAAATGAAAAAAACTCAGATGTAAACAAAATTAAAAATAAATAAATCTATTGTAAATTAATATAAACTTATTAGTTTTAATTTTTTTACATCTGAGTTATTTTTGTTTAAATTTGAAGTATTTTTGCTTGTTGACATAGCTTCTAAAACTACTGTGTGTCAGGATCCTCCTTTTTATTTATCCTGCTGCTAGTATTTACAAGAACTTTCATCATGATTTATTCTATTACTTTTGGCTTAAAGACTCCAACAATTCATTCCTTCTATATACCCATTCATTTCCTTGCTTCACTGGTCAAAACAAACCAAATTAACAGTTAGTTTTATCTTCAAACTTACCCTTTCCTTTGGGAACAAGCTTCAAGCCTGGTACCTATACACAAAGTTAGTTCAAACAAGCCCAAAATCAATTAACTTTTTTTGCTTCCTTCTCTTCCCGCTTACACCAGCAGTTCAGACTGAGATTTTCCCGTTCTTCTGCCTCCGCTCTTCTTTTGGGCTCAACCAAACATCTTATCACTGGTTTCCTTTGCTTCTCTTTTACCTTTTACTTAGCTTTTTAAAGTTAAGATGACAGAAACATGTGCTTGTGTTTTGCTATTGATTCTAAATCCAACTAACTACTTTTGATTAGCCATCCTCCCCTTTATCTTCACCTCAAAGATCAGACTTGAATAAAATCCTGAGTTTTACTCAGTCTTGACTTAAGTTGAGATTGTTTGACTTGCACCCCAAAAATGTAATTGTTAGGTTTTGTGGCTTGTGTTTTTCTTCTTTTCCAATCATTTTCTTGAAATTTGCTTCTCTTTGAATTCTTAGTTTTATGATTTCATTTGATTAAACTTTTCATTGGCTAGGCAATATTTATAGTGGTACACACACTTTAATTGTTAATACTCCAATACTCCATCTAATGCTGACCATTACCCAGACTTAGAAATTGAATTTTTGACCCAATCTTCAATTGTTAAGACAGGTCTCTATTTTATTTTCTTGGGTTTAATAAATTGTCTTAGTCCTTACTTCACGTCCTATAAACTTTTAGGAGCTTTAGTGAAGTTATTGTTTCAGACCTTACCTACCTTTTTATACTTAACAAACTTTAATATTCTTGGGTTAAATTCCTTAGTCTACAATAATTTACCCCAAGCCTTCAGACCATACAGTATGATCAATGCCAACTACCACGCTTCATAAAGTGGTTTTAGATTGGCTTGATCTTAGAAAATTGGGTGTCAATTTGTGTCTTGTTGAACTTGGTCATACCTGATCTTCCACCCATGGTAAATTACATCATTTTTATTATAAAAAATTACAGAGTTCTCCTTGTGTGAAAGATTAGGTGACATAATATAAGGCTAAACAGAACTTCAGTTAAAATTCAAATGGTTTTGAGTTTTAGCTTTGCAAAAAATTTCAACCTTGGTGTAAAAAAATTTCAAACCAAAATAAACCAGCACATGTTGCAACTGGATCAATGAGAGTTCAGTATTTGATTGGGGAAAACAACAGTCCAATAGAAAGAACATGAATGAATAGAATAGAATGTGGTTTATTTTAGAATATTGTGATTAATATACCATATGGGGAAAGCCACAAGGCCACAGGGGGTGGCACAGTGGCAGATTCTATGTAAGGCTCAAAGCTGAGGAATAACTTGCGCAGGGATCAGCAGGTCAAAGTGGTAGCACTCCTAATTAGGAGATAGTGCCCACAATTCAATATTACTATCAGATCAATCCATTCTGTTAGATACGTTCTGGAGCAACTCATTGAGTGCCCCCTGTGTATCATAAGATACTGTAAATTCAGAACCTGAACGTAAAAATGTGGGATTGTCAAATCCTTGATCCAAACTTTGAATCACTTTTGCGGGCAACTCAGCTAAGTGAAAATAAAATATTTAATAAAATCAAACATTTAATTTGACTTTTTTGGTTTATTTAAATTGGCAAATTTCAAATCCCTCAAGCAGATAACTCAACTAACAAAAGACAAAACTCAGCAAACAAATGCAGGATACATGAATCAGAAATGCGGGATTCTAATGTACAATTTGAGATTTCCTGTATTTCAATTGAATCATAGACATCATGTAAAAATTAACAAATCTGAAATTGTGGGATTGTTAAATCCAAGAACCAAGTTTCAAATCATAATTGCAAGGAATTTGAAATAAATATAATTTATGGGTGTCTCAAAAAGGAAATCAAAGGATCTAGAGTGGATTTGTGATGATTCTTTTAGGAATCACAGGCATTCTCAAAAATCACCCTATTCCAGTTTAGGACAGCTAAAATTTAGATCATAATATTCACCAACTTACCATATATAACAATAAAATTGACTAAAATGTGCATTCCTCTTCTTGAGTTTAAAATTATAATAATTTTTTATTATGTCTTCTTCCAACACCAACCAAGTCAATGAACTGTTCTCTGGCCTTGACAAAATCATGCAGGGCTACACTGGGTCTCTTAACAGTGAAGCCTTTGTCTATGGCCACTCCCAACCTGCAGGCCCCTCCGCAAGCACCACCCAGGAGTGTGTTCTTTCTCCTGTGTCCTAAAGCATGGCCCTGTTTACCCATCACACACAGGCAGCTGCTAACCCAAATCATATAGCAACACTAGCATCCCTAATTGACCAAGTGAGCCATGGGGTCACCCAGAGAGCCCAGAACCCCAAAACGTCCAATCAGATGGCATTGACCAGTTCACAAGATGGACATATCCCTCCCCCAGCCAATCATCCTGCAAGACGCAAAAGAAAATTGATCACTCCAGACATTGTTCTCAAAATGGTTGAAAAGCAAGGGAAGCTTATGTCCCTTGGGGAAATTGCGGCTGCAATGGGTTTTGCAAATTCCACTGTGGCTGCAACCCTGTGAGCCCACACCAACTGTGGCCCCCTACCAAGAAGACCCCAACTAGTGCCTGTTCTTTGACTGAAGGTGAAAAGCCCACCCCCTTATGATGGCTATTATGGAGCATGACCTGTGCATGCCCCTGGGCCAGGTCTGTCTCCAATTGGGACTCCCTGGCATTTTCACCAATAAGAGAACAGTGAATTTTTGGATGCACAGAGTTGTGGTTGCTGCCAGACTTTTATCCAATCAGGTTCTCAGTGAACCCAGTTTGGTGGACACTGACCCCTATGATTCTACCATCATCAATTTTATCAAAAGAAGGGCAATGATGGCCTGTAATGATGTAATTTTCCTGTCATATGCCAAGATTTCAGCAAGTATTCAAGACTTTGGGGAAAAGCGCATCCAATCTGACGTATACAAGTGTGGGTCAATCCTGTATCAATTTGTTGGGATTTTGTTGGCAGTTTCCCCATTGGGTGTTAACCATTACTACGTGTTGTCAAACACAGCAGATGGGTATGCCTACCAGATGGAGCTCAAGGTCATGCTGGAGAGTGGGCTACCTAAAACGCCATGTACACAGTTGTACTGAGTGCTGAGATGGAGCAACAGGAATGGGAGAATCAAGAAATCAGGGCTGTGGGGCATACCTGTTGGTCCTACCCCTACAACCAGGCTGACATGCATCTTGCAGATTTATGTATCTACAATTTTGGCTCTGCTCTCAGGCGCTTAAAGCCTGCCACATACAATGAACTGTGCACCCAAATTGATAAGGGTTATGAGCTTTTCCTGTCCATATTTGTCCAGGATTTATCTGATCTTGTCATATTCTATGCAAGTGATAATCATAAGTCTAGAAAGGACTCCTGTCTCCCCCCACACCAATCCATCTGTTTCATCAAGCCTGCATATGTGACAGAAGACAAATTTGAGCAATTGAAGCAATCAGCTCTTGCTTCCCCTTCCCAGTCAACAAACCCTGCCTCCCCAACCCCCCATCAAGCCACCCGCCTTCTAACCCTGACTCCCAAACCACTGTACATTCCCTCCCCACTATCTTTGATACCGTCCCTTTCACAGGCGCAGATGAAGGCAATGTTCATTCTGCCCATTCCCTCCCCTTCTTGTCCTTTGAACAGTAAAATAAAACTTTTCTTTGTAACAACTTATTGAAGTCAATAGTGAATCCTCCAATTCATAATTAATAATATTTTTTTACATTATTGTTGCAACCAAGTCTCCATAATTGCCTGCCAATGTGTCTCACAATAAACAGGGGGCGCTCAATGAGTTGCCCCTTGACATATCTAACAACATGAACCAATATGATGGCAATGTCAAACAACAAGCACTTTCTTCTAATTAGGAGCGCTACCAATTTGACCTGCTGATCCCACACAAGTTATTCCTTGGCTTCAATCCTTACATGGAACATGCCACCATGCCACCCCCTTGTGGCCTGGTGGCTTTCCCCATATAGTATATTAGTCACAGTATTCTATAATAAAAAATACATTATTCTTATTATTCCTGTCCTTTCCATTGGACTGTTGTCTTCCCCAATTCAAATACTGAATCCTCATTGGTTCAGTTGCAACATTATCAACATTTCCCATAATTAATACAATGTTGTACATTTTATGAATAATATAAAATTATTAGCATACATATTTTTTGTTATCAATAGTAAATTAAGAACCACAAATGTAAATATTACATTAGAATATTGCAATCAGATGTCAACTCTTGATATTTTGATATTATGTGCATAAATCAATGCATTTTTTTAATAATACTCATTGTAAACTTGGCTTTTTTCATTGTAATTTATTTAAACTGACTGTGTTTATATTAGAGAGCCATTAACACTTAGTACAAATATTGATACATAGTGCATTTTACAGCCTGTATATTTGCCCATTAATAACAATTTTGTAAACTTTTTAGTCAAATTTTGCAAGGTAATGATAATGTAATGGATTAATAAATTACTGGATATTATTGTTAATTGGCTGATTTTCTTTGCTATGGCAATTGTGCATTTTCTGATATTTACACACTGGTTTCCAATTGGTTGGTTTCATATCCAATTGCACAGGCAATAGGAAATCAAGTTGCCACCCCAAGACCAGATGATGTTGGGGTGACAACTCAATTTCCTATTGCCTGTGTGATTGGATGTGAAACCAACCAATTGGAAACCAGTGCGTAAATATCAGAAAATGAACTATCACCACAGCAAAGAAAATCAGTCAATTAATGATAATAAACAGTAATTTATTAATCCATTACATTATCATTACCTTGCAAAATCTGACTAAAAGGTTTACAGAATTATTATTAATAGGAAAATATACAGGCTGTAAATTGCACTATGTATCAATATTGTACTAAGTGTTTTTGGTCTCTAATATAACCACAGTCTGTTTAAATAAATTACAATGAAAAAAGCCAAGTTTACAATGAGTATTATTAAAAAAATGCATTGATTTATGCACATAATATCAAAATATCAAGAGTTGACATCTAATTGCAATATTTTAATGCAATATTTACATTTAAAGGTCTTTGATTTATTATTGATGATAAAAAATATTCATGCATTTAAGGTAGTACTATAAAATAAGCTTTTTGATGTAATTCAAACAAAATGTCAAATATCTACAGCCTTATCAACAAATTAGAGTCAGCCCCCAAAAGTTTGTTGAGCTTGAACATAACATAAGGGAAATTGTGGTAAATCAACTGGGAAATGAGGGAAGGGCCTTGGTCCAGAAAAACAAAACCGCAAAAAATAGCCTGGGAACAATAGTCAACAAAGAACACAAGGAAATAGTTTTAAATCTTCAAAAGGAAATACTCAAGCGGTTAGATTTCAAAATTGAAAGTTACAACTTGTGGGAATTTGAAAAAATCAAAAGAAAGAACACTCTAAAAATCAAATTGATTGAAGGAAATTAAATCTTAAAGGAAATTAACACAAATGAAGAGGAAACCAATCAAATGAAAACAGATGAAAATAAAGCACAATCAAGACGCAGAAGAGCTACAATAAACAATGAAAATGTATCAAATGAAAATCAAGAGGAAGAAAAAGTAGCACAGAAAATAAGAAAAGATCAGCCCAGAAAAACAAATGAAGAGCAGCCAATACTCATGAAGTTTGCTGAAGGGACGCATGTGGCTGAGGGGGCTGCAGGGGAAACAATCAGTATGTTTTTTTTGTTTTACTTATATTTACTTTAGTTATAACTAGGAATGGGTACAAGGTTGCAGAAGTGGCGGCTTCACACCAAGTTGGTTTTATGGGGGTTACCAATCACTGGTAGCCCCTGAAAAAGCAAATAAATAAAAATGAAATAAATAAAATAATTCAAATTAATATTAATAATTTTGAAAATATAGAAGCAAAATCCAGGGAATATTTACCACCTGTGGGGTGCTTGCCGTGGATTAGGGAAGCATACAAAATAGGGGTAAATATCAACTTCAAAGAGAAGACTGAAATTTGCAGGGATATCAAAATAAACTTCAATGAATATATTTATGAAATTATAAAACAATTTACCTTTTCAAATATCAATTAATATAAAAAAACCCTAATAAAAACTGAATTTCAAATAGGAACTGAATATCTTAAAACTGAAATTTTTAATGAATTATTCAAAGCATTATCAAATAAAGTTGGGATGCAGTCCTTGTGAATAATTTAAAGCTGTTATTTATTTTATTTGCCAAGGCATGGGGGTGGATTCAAGTCTGGCGCCCCTCAGAACCATCTTCTTGGCAATCAAACATCCTATATCAACAGATTAGTTCAAGTATACAAAAGATTATGCATGTTTTCTGAAAAATATACCTTACAAAGAATTCACATCACAGTATACCTAGGAATCCTACTTCATTGCATATTAAAAACTAATGTCAAAAAGTTGGAGGATGTACATATACAACTCAATATATGCCAATTAGCACTAGAACGCCAGAAGACACTGCGGGGGTATAGAACAGTTGAGCATGTCCTGTACAACTCCTTTGCATTGGCATTGTTGTAAGGGTACTACATGCCTCCCAAAAAAATCTGCTGATCAATTTGCTACCTGCCTCCCTTTTATTAAGCGGTTGGCAACCACCGGGGTGCAGGGTCCCACCCCTCTAGCAATTGCATCCAGGGTTTTCCGCCACGTACAGAAGAGTATATGGATTCAATTAGACGCTCTAGCTAAAATTTTGATTTCAGGGTATACTTCCCCAGAATAATTGCATTCCATTTGCAATTTGCATCTCCCTAATAAATTATATTCCCTTGCAATTTAACTTTTTAATTTTTATTTTTTTATTATATTTTTTATTTTAATTATGAAAATTTAAATTATAATAGTAATATATCTAAATATATTAAAAGACATTAGTTATAGTTGCAAACATGTCAAATAATAATAAAATAATCAAAAATGTTTTTTATTAGCTTGTTGAGTACAGGTTCATTTATTACATAGTTGAACATCAAGAACTGAATTTATCCCACAACAGACAGCCTGCTCTACATATTATAAACAAGTGATTGTTTAGAACTCAAATTACTTTTCCCTTGTAATATGATTTGATGAATACTGTAAATTCAGAACCTGAACGTAAAAATGTGGTATTGTCATATCCTTGGTCCAAATTTCAAATCACTTTTGCAGGATAGCCTTTTTTTAATTAAATTGATTTTTTTGTATTTTTATTTGAATTTTTAAAAATGCAGCAACTCATAGACACTTTGAAAAGTTCAAGTTGAACCACATATTTCCAATGGACAAAATGAATTAACTGGAATCAGATTTGAAGCGTTCAAATCCATCAACCATTTTCATTAAGTTTACTATGCTTTTTGGAATTGCGGGATTGTCAAATCCAAGAACCAAATTTCAAATCAATTTTGAATGCCATTAGTAAACTCAAATAATAATTGCGGGAACTGGAATCCAAATTGAATGTACAGTAAGTAACTAGTGTTGTGTTCTGAGGCGCGGCACAGACACACAACAGGGAATCCTAACCTTAGGATTGGATTTGTACTAAGTCTTGGTTAGATGACAGGGAAGGCAATAGTGTTTACCTTGCGGCCCTGGATGAATAATCTCTACTAGGCGTGGCTAGAGAGAGGCGCAGAAGTACAGAAGACACAAAGACAAAAATGTGAATAGAACTTAATTTTTATTGGTGAATGTGAAATGGAATATATAGTGGTTAGGAATACCACAAAACACTACCAGGACGGTAGGATCACTTGCCACAAGCATGAGTGGGGCAAGTGAGTTGCGCAGAGTCAGGAAACCAAACAATCATATTTCCTGAAGCAGAAGCCAGTTCATTTTGAGAGTCAAAAGCAAAAGCAAGAGATTTGTCCTCAAAATGGCCCAACAAAGGCAAAATCAAAACATGGTGAATGCCGTTATTCACGACATTGCCCCCCTCTAGATTGGCCTTTGGGGGGTGATACTTGCAGAGGAACTTGGCGTGTACACAGGCAAAAGGGCGACCACTGGAGAGGAGCTTTACAGTGTACTCAGACCCTTGTTTGAAAGTCACCTCTAAAGGACCAATCCACAGGGAGTCTAGTTTGTGCGCGCGCCCACCCACACGGTGTTGATAGTATAGGACATGGTCACCAACAGCAAACTCAGGCAAGGGGGAGCGCCCAGCGTTGTCAGGAGAGAGCTCGAGCATCTTAGTCTTATAGGCAGAAGTGTAGGCAGTGGCCTGTATATCAATGATGCGGTTGACTAAGTCTTTGATGTGGTTGTCAGGGTTCATGGCCTTATCAGAGGAGAGTAGGGGAACCCCCAAGAGCAACAGAGTGGTGGCTTCACGCCCATACAACATGGCAAAGGGGGAGTACCCTGTGATCCGATGCTTGCTCAGACAATAGGCAAAGAGGGCAGCAGGTAAGTATAGATCCCAATTGGCAGCGTCAGAGTAGGTGAGTTTCCTCATGATAGAAACCAGTGTCGAGTTGGCACGCTCAACTGCCCCATTAGTGGAAGGATTATAGGGGGCAGAGAAAGACTGGTGAGTTCCTAGAGCTTCAACAACAGAGGTTACAAGTTTGGCATTGAAGTTGGTCCCGTTGTCTGATAACAGCACTTGAGGACAGCCATGGCGGTAGAAAACATCCTGCAGCAGGAAGGCAGCGGTAGTCTTAGCAGTGATGTCTTTAGTAGGGCGAGCTTCTACCCACTTGCTGAAGTGGTCAACGGCAATCAGGATAAAGCGGCATCCGGAGCGTGAGCGGGGGAGAGGACCTACAGCATCAATGCTGACAGTGTGAAATGCGTGTTGAGGGGGAACCAATTTGAACTCGTGAGAAGCAGCTCAGGGCCTCTGGAGTTGGCAGTCATGGCAACTAGCTATGACATCTGGGATCAACAGGCAAAGATTCTCCCAGAAGTAATTCTTCTGAAGCCAGTCAAAGGTCTTGGCAATGCCTCCATGGCCAGTTTCTTTATGAGCTTGTGACACCAAGGAGAGGCAAAGACTGGGGCGCACGTATGGCAGGTATTGACCCCGCACCTTCTTGAAGAGTTGGTTGTTGCGTATGAGGGTATCTTCAGACAATTTGGACAAGGCAAGTCAAACCTCTTCTGTCTCACTTTCCCAGGAAGAAGGGTAGCCAATTAGCTTGTACAGGCGGTCTGCCTCAGCAGGATGTAGGGCAAGGATGGGCATTTGGGATAGCCCATCAGCGTTCTGATGTTGAATCCCGGGGCAATGGAGCACAGTGAAGTCATAACCTTGCAGGCAGAGAGCCCATCTGGCTAAGCGTCCTTCAGGCTCCTTAAGTTGTTGTAACCATTTGAGCAAAGCGTGGTCAGTGACAACAGTGAAATGGGTACCATACACGTAGTGGCGGAATTGTTTGACTGCATGCAGCACAGCAAGGCATTCCTTCTCTGTAACGCTATAATTCTTTTCATGCTTATTTAGCACACAGGAAGTATAGGCTACAGGGTGGTCCACACCTTCATTGTTGAGCTGAGCCAAGATAGCCCCAATAGCAAGGTCACTAGCATCAGTGTACAAGATGAATTCCTTATTGTAATCAGGGTACACTAAAATGGGTGCTTCTTTGAGTTTCTGCTTTAGAGTCTCAAAGGCTTGCTGTTGGCTGGCGGTCCATTCAAAAGGGACATTACGCAATAGTTGGACCAGGGGTTTGCTAGTATCAGCAAAATCAGGGATGAATTGTCTATAGTAACCCATCATGCCCAGAAAGACTTGTACTTCTTGGAGGTTGGTGGGCGGAAGCATTTTGTCAATGGCTTCAACCTTCTTGGTCATTGGACAAATTCCCGTTTGGGTTACTTCATGGCCCAGGAATTCAAGGCGCTCTTTGAAGAAAGCACACTTAGAAGGCTTTAACTTGAGGCCAGCTTCTTGGATCTTTATGAACACCTCTTTAAGATGGGCTAGGTGATCAGTGAAAGTTGCGCTGAAGACTGTTATATCATCTAGGTAGACTAAGACACACAACAACTTCAAGTCACGCAGGATGGAGTCCATGGCCCTCTGGAAAGTTGCCGGGGCATTACAGAGCCCTTGCAGCATGCAAGTAGGCTCAAACAATCCTTCTGATGTGATGAGTGCAGCCTTCTGACGGTCTTCAGGAGAGAGGTCAACTTGCCAGTAGCCAGACGCCAAATCCATGGCAGAGAAAAACTTAGAACCTCCAAGGCGTCAAAGGGCGTCATCAATGCGTGGTAAGGGATAGGAATCTTTCTTGGTTAGAGAATTCAACCTTTGATAGTCCATCACAATCCGGTGTCCACCATCCTTTTTCTTTAAGATGAGCAGGGGGAAGCCCAGGGACTTTGAGAGGGAGCTAGCAGTCCAGCATCCAGCAGTTGTTTGAGCTCCTTAGAAACCTGCGCATCTTCCACTTGGCTGCGGCGGTATGGCTTGGCACAAAAGGGGGGAGCATCTCCTGTGTCAATCTGATGAATCACACCTTTGGCTAGCCCATAATCAGTACTATCTTTAGCAAAGATGTCTGAGAACTGGTCTAGTAAATCAAGCACCTCTTTCTGTTGGACCGGGGACAACTGAGGGAAGTCTTGGGCAGTGAACAGAGATAGGACTTGAGGCTTGTCTTTGGGTAGGTTAAAGTCTTGAAACGTTCCAAAAGGGTGAAGAGACAAGACGTCAGGAGCATTTAACAACTTTCTGTAACCAACAACCTGTCCTCTGGATACAGTCATAGGAAGCGCAGTAAGGTTGGCAACTAGTAATTGAACGGGATCCTTGTGGGAAACGTCCAGAATTCCAGGACAAAGGTAAGGCTTGTTACGCCCCAGCAAAGGAGGGGAGTACAGCTCTAAGAAAGTCCGTTCAGGTAGTTCATATGATATCTGGGAGTCTAGGATAGCCTGAGAGCCTGGGGGGATGGTGATAGCAGACGTGGCCATGAGAGGGATTCCCTCAGTTGCAGGACAAGCCATGGGAGGACACTTCATGTTGGTGGAATGGGTTTGGTATTTTAGGGTGAAAACTCCAGTGGGGTACTCCAGAGTACATGTCTTCAAACGTTTACCAGGAACTTTGATTGGCTCTTCAAAGATCAGAGGGACTTTGTACCCTAGGATAGAAAGATAACCATCCTTTAGGTTGATGATCCCATTATATTCCCAAAGGAACTGGGTACCAACCAAAAGGTCATAGCTCTCATTTTCTAGAACAACAGCCGGCGCAGCCAACAGGAGTTTACCAAATTGCATTGGTAAGGCAGAGTACGCACCAATGGCGCAAGTCATGGAGAGACCAGCGGTGCCATAGGATTGATGGTAGTTGAGATCAGGGGCCAGCTTAAGTTTCTTCATCAGTTTAGAAGAAACAACGTTGACAGGAGAACCGGTGTCCAGGACGGCTTTGATCTTGACCTTTTGGATAGATATCTCTACTTGGGTGGTGGTGCGTCCAAAGGGTGGCAGAACAGCCAAGATATCCTGTGCCTCAGCTAGTTCCTTGTCCCATTTCTCAATCATGCATTGTAGTCCCGGAAACTCCTTATATACAGTTTGGAGAGGGAGTGAGACAGATACATTCTTGAAAACGGCGTCTGCAACTTCAGCGGCTTCCTCTGATGATTCCACTAATACAGGGGACCGTTTTGCCTGAGTAAGATAGGGGCGGGAGACAACTGCTTTGGCCTCAGACAAGGGCTTGGTGGTAGTTGTAGTCTTCCCAGATTGTAGCTTGTAGGGAACGGCAATAGTCTCAGGGACGGCAAGAACAGAATACCTGTATGCATCATGGTCTTCAACATCAGATTCATCCACATCAGAATTGTCAGAAATGTCATGGAACAGGAGGAGGATAGGAGGTGCTTCATCATCAGCAGGCTCAGAGTCAGTAGCAGGTGGAGGTGTAGGAGGAGACTGGGAAGAATTGTCAACCAAGAGCGTCTCTGCCTCTAGGTTGACTGTTCTTTTCCCGACTGATCCTTGGGGTCAGCTCCTTCAACCCGCGGATTGGTGCAGACGCAAGAGTGGTGGCCTATCTGACCACAGTTGTGGCAACCCTGACGTTGAGGAGGATTTTGGGAGTTCATAGTGAGGATACAAGGGCCGTAAAGAAGAGGAGCCAGAGTTGGAAGCGGCACAACTTTCCCAAACAACTGCCCCAGAATGGGTAAGATGCATATCTTGGAGCAGTGTTTTTATACTTTTCATGGAGGACAGCATAGCCTTGTGGGCCTTGAAATGGAGGCATAGGAGTTGATTCACCTTGAGGGCCTGGGCGCAGGCCATATATGCTTCATGTGCCGTCAATTGTCTGCTTGTTATTAACTGTTGTCCCTCCATGTAAAATCTGTCGGCAAATTCAGCTAATGTCTCTTTGGGCTTGAAGGATATGTGCATGAAAGCATCCTTTTTCACCTCCAGGCTAAGATCACCACCAAACTTGTCAATCAAGAGCTGTTTCATGTCCTCCCAGGTCTCAATGGAGGGCAGCTCTGGTACAACTACCTCTTGACAGGTTGGGTGTAGGCAAGTCAGAATATGTTCTTTCTTAACTTCATCTGATGCTTGTCTCATAGCAGTCTTGTAAATAGTTAAGAAGGCTGCAATAGTTGAGGTTTTAGGATCAAACACTTGCTTAAAAGTAGGCTTGAAGTGTGCCTCAGGAGTTGGACCACCATTGTTGCTATTAAGTACATTTATGCGCGGGGAGAACTCAGCTTCAGATTTGGAGGGGGGTTGTCTAGCCCACAGTTGTCAAACACTTTCTTCAAGGGTTGTCAGAGTCTCGGTGGTTCTGGCACCCGTAGTGTTGGCTAGAGCGGTCTGTTGTTCAGTAACATCTAGGCGTTGTCCTTGGGTAGTGACAACCGTGGAGAGCTCAGCCAGTTGCAAAGTAAGGGATGGCCCCACTGATAGGCAAGGGGCAAATCTGTTGTTTACCAAATCTATCAGCTCACTCATCTCCTGTACGTCTCTGTCCAACTCAGTCTGGTCTTGTTTCAAATGGTCCACCTCATTAGCTAGGGCAATCAACTCCCTAGCGCAGTGGATTTGAGGAGCCCCTGCCAAACCAGGACAACATCCATCTTCCTTGTTAACCCCACGTGGACTAGCAGCAGCCGTCACTACCTCACGTAAAGCAGCAACTTCCTGCTGTAGTTCAGCAACCTGAGCAGTCAGCGCAAGAACCTGGGGATCAGGTTGAGGCATTTCAGTAGGACGTCCTTGGCTACAAGTGGAAGCACGTAATTCCCGGATGGCTTCCCAGATTCTCTGCTCTCTGTCCACCAGATCATCAGCAGGAGGAGAAGGCGGAGCATCAGGTTTGGGAGAGGACAGCTCATTCACCTGACTCTGAAGTTTGGCAATAGCGGCGGCAGTGGTAGCTCTCTCTTGATCAAATTCCGCACTGAGCTCATTTAGACCTTGGGCGGCAAGGTCAGCTACCTGTTGCAATTGCTCAAAGGAATAGACACTGAATGCATTGAGCTGTTGCACTAGGCGCTCAAAATTGGAGAGATAAGCGTTTAGGGTGGAGTCTACTTGAGTGCGCCAGGGTTGTTCTAACTGGTGAAACTCATGTAGTTGCTCCCTAACGTACTCAGGGATGGACTGGCGTATTTGCTTGATGGAATTGACTAAACGTGTTTGAGAGGTGACCAAATCACGCTGATTGTCAGATATCAGGGAGAACAGGGAATGAATCCATTGTTGGTAGGCGGCAAACTGGTCCCAATGATGGGTAACAGCTGCTTGTAGAGACAAGATTTCTTGAACGTGGAGTCCCAACACCATCTGGTGGTGGGCCAAGGCAGGCTGTACAAAGGATGACAGCAGATGATCAGCGGAGCCAGCTGCTGGGAGGAGATGTTGTGGAAACTGAGGGGCCACAATTAACTCATAGTATTTGGCACGGCTAAACTGTAACTGAAGGCAAGGGATGGCCCTGTCCCAAGCTATCCCAAGGGCTACTGCCATGACTTGTTCCAAGTCAGGGGTACCCATAGGGTAAGCAACTAAGCGGGGACCATTCCCAAGGTTCAGTACAGTAGGGACAATAGGCGGGTTGGCAATGTCTTCCTCAATAGGAGGGCTGGTAATTTCAGGCAAGGTTGACTCCCAAATAGGCGGAGGCAAGGGACCTTCAAACGTAGATGCAAAAGGGATAACCAAGGGGCTTACAGCCCCTGTAGTGAGCACCATTTTTGTTGTGTTCTGAGGCGCGGCACAGACACACAACAGGGAATCCTAACCTTAGGATTGGATTTGTACTAAGTCTTGGTTAGATGACAGGGAAGGCAATAGTGTTTACCTTGCGGCCCTGGATGAATAATCTCTACTAGGCGTGGCTAGAGAGAGGCGCAGAAGTACAGAAGACACAAAGACAAAAATGTGAATAGAACTTAATTTTTATTGGTGAATGTGAAATGGAATATATAGTGGTTAGGAATACCACAAAACACTACCAGGACGGTAGGATCACTTGCCACAAGCATGAGTGGGGCAAGTGAGTTGCGCAGAGTCAGGAAACCAAACAATCATATTTCCTGAAGCGGAAGCCAGTTCATTTTGAGAGTCAAAAGCAAAAGCAAGAGATTTGTCCTCAAAATGGCCCAACAAAGGCAAAATCAAAACATGGTGAATGCTGTTATTCACAAAAACTAGGACAAATCAACCCAAATCAAGAAGCTCCACTCTGGATAAAATCAAATGAAAATCCAATCTCAACAGCCATGTTTAGACATGAAATTAAGTGAAATGAAAAATTGTCTAAACTGGAAATGATGCAATATTCTGCACTTTAAATCACTAATGTAGCAACCATAAACCCATATAATGATATATGAGCTACTCTCCTGATGACGCAGAAATTTTTTAAAGTTTTTTGGCCCCCGGCGTAGCCAGGGGTCAACAAACTTCTTTTTGAGAAAGAAAGGAGAGGGGGAAAAGATAAACCATTAGTTTACTAACTATGTATTCATGTATTGCTACTAAGGATACTTGATTACAGTAGATTTTAAAAAAACGCTAATATTAAAGTAGAATTATATATTACAATCTATCTTATCACATTGTATTTCCTTTGGTGTGTTGATAATGTGCTTGCAATTAATTGGACAGCTTCACCTCCAGCCGCCTTGGCAATAGGAAATCAAGCCGCCTCTGCGACCACAGTTGGTCTCAGGGAGGCGGCTTGAATTCCTATTGCCAAGGCGACTGGAGGTGAAGCTGTCCAATTAATTGCAAGCACATTATCAACACACCAAAGGAAATACAATGTGATAAGATAGATTGTAATATATAATTCTACTTTATTATTAGCATTTTTTAAAATCTACTGTAATCAAGCATCTAAATTTTAGCCGTCCTAAAATGGAATAGGGTGATTTTTGAGAATGCCTATGATTCCTAAAAGATTTAGCACAAATCCACTCTAGATCCTTTAGCATCCTTTTTGAGACATCCATAAATTATATTTATTCCAAATTCCTTGCAATTATGATTTGAAACTTGGTTCTTGGATTTGACAATCCCGCAATTTCAGATTTGTTAATTTTTACATGATGTCTATGATTCAATTGAAATACAGGAAATCTCAAATTGTACATTAGAATCCCACTTTTCCAATTCATGTATCCTGCATTTGTTTGCTGAGTTTTGTCTTTTGTTAGTTGAGTTATCTGCTCAAGAGATTTGAAATTTGCCAATTTAAATAAATAAATAAATAAAATCAAAATAAATGGTTGATTTTATTAAATATTTTATTTTTCACTCAGCTGAGTTTCCCGCAAAAGTGATTCAAAATTTGGACCAAGGATTTGATAATCCCGCATTTTTACGTTCAGGTTCTGAATTTATAGTAGATTTCTTTGCTTGACCCACGTCATAAGTACTAATTAGTAAGAGATACATGAAAATCATTGGTTTTTGTGTTGTGTGGGTATAGTGGCACTGAAATATTAAGGATCAGATGATGACTTGTGAGGTTCAATTTGTGGCTTAAAAAAGCCAAAGTACCAACAAGGATTCACAATTATTTAAATTTAATTATTCATTTTCTATCTTTTTTAATTTATTTATTTGTTAGTGCAACACTCAATACAATATTCAGTGCATTATAATAAAAATATGTGTCCTCATATCTAGTATAATTAATTTTACTTAAATTTTGTATGTATTCTTATATGTCTATAATACAATTCAACGTCATGTCATTATATATAAATAATAGTTTTTGAGCCCTAATAAAAACAAATAAAACCCAGAGCGCCCATTTATCTGATTGGCTTGGAGGCAAGGACTTTGGGGAGGAAGGATTCTGAGTGCTCATAGAAAGCCGCCACCACATTAGGTGGCATTGCAAATTGGCTAATCTCAAGAATATTGAATAGATCATTGGTGTCCTGAGTAAGGCCTTTCTTCACCTTATTATTGATCCACCCAAAGACCACCTTGATTGGGTTAAGGAATGGAGAATAGGGCGGAAGGGAGAGGAGCCACATTAGACAATCAGCAAGGTGTTGGTTTGAGAAATGGCTATTCTTGTCAATGGGTAAAAACTTGGACACAGCCGGATCCACTTTGTGGAGCCCAACGTTATCCACCACAACAATGTTGGTTGTGCCGCTGAAATTGATCAGAAGGTACTCCTTGACGACTCAGAGAAAATTGAGAAAGGTCCCGCTGTTATGGGAGCCTTCAATCATCTGATACTGGTTCAACCCGCGAGGACCAAGAAGCGCAACCATTGAATAGGTCTGGGAACAGACAGCTGCACAATGGGCTACACCATCCTTGGGACCCTTCTTGACTCACCCATGCCTAGACCTGAGTGAGATGGAAAACAACAATTTGTCAATGTAAAAGTGTTGGACATTTCCTGTCTTTTTGAGAGCCACATAGGTCTCAGCATAAATGTGTTGATCCTCAATTGTTTTTTGCTGTTCTTCTTGTACAGAAAAACTCTGATGACCTTTCATGAGAAGCCAAAAAGGGCCATTGTTTTGTAGACAAGGGTTTTGGAAACAGAAAGCCCAAACTCTGTGGCCAGCATTGATTGGACAGCAAGTGAGTCCAGGTGGAAATCCTTGGATACCCACTGCTTGATTGCATTGATGTGCACGGGTTGAAGTAGGTTGGGCTGCCAATTTAGCCTTGGTGGATTTGGTAATTTGCCCAGTGTTGCCAGAATTTTTGTTGATGTCGCCAATATATCTGGTTGTGACCCCAAATTGGGACGCAATATCCCAAACTTACATTCCCCCATTCAAGCAGTTGAGGAGAGCTTCATTCTCACTATCTGTCAACTGACGCTGGCCCTTGACAGGTACTGTGGCATCCTGGCGTGACAGGCTCAAAACAGGGGATAAGACCTTTGTGTAGAAGGTGGGATCACGCTTGGTTGTGCTGGCACCGTCAATGGTGGCATATAACACAGGTGCAGATGGCTCCTCAATTGTGGCCAATGACTCATAGGTGGTGTCAAAGATGCGGGGGCAGAAAGTGACAACTCTTGGATCCAGAGTGCGGGGCCGGGTGACAACTGGGTACAGAGTGAAGTTGTAAGTAACCTCAGTGTTCCTGGTGACCCTAGTGTAGGAGACTTTGGTAGCAGGCCTTGAGAGCAGCTTCTGTCTGGGATTCAGGCTGTGTGATCTGGCTTGAGATGCAGGAGGTGGTTGACTGGCGCTGATTCCTTGGGAGGCCTGTGTGTTGGCATGACTCCCCTTGAGTTGGGTTCTGGGTCTGTTCTTGGACCCTCTGAGACGCCCTTGTGGACAGGCTGCCCCGCAGGCTGGTGCAGGAGCTGGTTAGGAATGTGATTCACAGTCCATAAAAATAAAATAAAATATATATTTTAGATTAAATATGTATTTATTTGGATTTATTGGTTTAGTTGTGAGTAGTTGTTTTGTCTTGATTTAGCCGTGAATAGTAACAGAATTTCTATATCCGTGATTTGAAGTGTATAATATTGTATACTTTCTGGGTTTGGATAATTTTATATTTCACTTAATTTCATGTCTAAACATGGTTGTTGAGATTGAATTTTTCATTTGATTTTATCCAGAGTGGAGCTTCTTGATTTGGGTTGGTGTTTCCTTAGTGTGCTTACTATAAATTCAGAACCTAAACGTAAAAATGCAGTATTGTCAAATCCTTGGTCCAAATTTCAAATCACTTTTGCGGGCAACTCAGCTGAGTGAAAAACAAAATATTTAATAAAATCAAACACTTAATTTGTCTTTTTTATTTATTTAAATTGGCAAATTTCAAATCTCTTGAGTAGATAACTCAATCAACAAAAGACAAAACTCAGCAAACAAATGTGGGATACATGAATCAGAAATGCGGGATTCTAATGTATGATTTGAGATTTCCTGTATTTAAAACAAATCATAGACATCATGTAAAACTTAATGAATCTGAAATTGCGGGATTGTCAAATCCAAGAACCAAGTTTCAAATCATAATTGTGAGGAATTTGAAATAAATATAATTTATGGGTGTCTCAAAAAGGATGCTAAATGATCTAGAGTGGATTTGTGCTAAATCTTTTAGGAATCATAGGCATTCTCAAAAATCACCCTATTACATTTTAGGACAGCTAAAATTTAGATGCTTGATTACAGTAGATTTTAAAAAATGCTAATAATAAAATAAAATTATATATTATAATCTATTTTTACCATGTTGCCTTTTCCTTGGTGTGTTGATAGTTCATTTGCTGTTGATAAGGTGTTTGCATTTAATTGGATGGTTTCACCTCCAGTCACCTTGGCAATAGGAAATCATGTCGCTTCTGCGACCACAGTTGGCCTCGGGGAGGCGGCTTAATTTTCTATCGCCAAGGCAACTGGAGGTGAAACCATCATTTCAAATGTAAACATCTTATCAACAGCAAATGAACTATCAACACACCAAGGAAAAGACAACATGGTAAAAATAGATTGTAATATATAATTCTATTTTATTATTAGTATTTTCTGAAATCTACTGTAATCAAGTATCCTTAATAGCAGTACATGAATACATAGTGCAGTAAACTGATGGTTTATCTTTTCCTCTCCTTTCTTTCTCAAAAAGAAGTTTGTTGGCCCCTGGCTACGCTGGGGGCCAAAAAACTTTAAAAAATTTCTGCGTCATCAGGAGAGTAGCTCATAAATCATTATATGGGTTTATGGTTGCTATATTAGGGATTTAGAGTGCAGAATATTGCATCATTTCCAGTTTAGACAATTTTACATTTCACTTAATTTCATGTCTAAACATGGTTGTTGAGATTGAATTTTTAGTTTGATTTTAGTTGTGGTGGAGCTTCTTGATTTGGGTTGATTTGTCCTAGTTTCTTACTGTACATCCAATTTGGATTCCAGTTCCCGCAATTAACATCTGAGTTTACTAGTGGCATTCAAAAGTGATTTGAAATTTGGTTCTTGGATTTGACAATCCCACAATTTCAAAAAACAGTAAACATAATGAAAATGGCTGATGGATTTGAACACTTCAAATCTGATTCCAGTTAATTCATTTCGTCCATTGGAAATGTGCAGTTTGACTTGAAATTTGCAAAGTGTCTACAAGTTCCTGCATTTTTAAAAATTCAAATAAAAATATAACAAAATCAATTTAATTAAAAAAGGCCATCCCGCAAAAGTGATTTGAAATTTGGACCAAGGATTTGACAATCCCACATTTTTACGTTAAGGTTCTGAATTTACAGTACATTATTAGGTGAGGAGGGAAACTTGGTTGCATCACACATAAGATGGTTTAGTTGGCTGTTATGTATTGCTAAGATTTATTTTGTTTATTTATGGTTTATTATATCAATTTTTCACTCCCAATGAAAGAAATTCAATGATGAAAAGTAGACTATTAAGATAGCAATTTTAACCACAAAATACTCTCGGTTGTAAGAATCTTTATATGGAATATTAATTTGAGGGGAGCCGACATTCCTTGGGTTCTGGTTTGACACCGTGGAACTTTTTAGAAGGGAGTCCATAAACTGAAGGGGGAGGTGGATTACTAAGCAAGAGCTCTAAAAAATCAGGGTGTAGCTTTCTAAAGGATATTGTGAGGTTAGAGGGATCTACACGATGCACCGAGGGAATAGAAGCCTTGGCCTGTGGGGCAACATTCTTAAATCTGCTAGAGTCTTGCTGGGGCAAAGTTACAGATCCAGTCAGATCCATTGTGCTGTCTGGCTCCTGCTTTTTATTATGGGCATGCTCAAGATGATACTTGAGGCCATTGTTATTTTTGTATGAATGGAAGCAGTTGGGGTAGGTACACCGATGTGGCTTGTCCTTGTCATAGTCCACCATATAAATCTGACACCGGCCCTGAGCTGCATGATATTTTAGGCCATTTGGGTTCTTGTATTTTTTATTACAGCCTTCATTTGGACAAACATAAATTTTGGATTGCTGCTAGATAAGTTAAAATCAGGAATTAAGCTTTCTTACTGAGCCCTTGTTGGCATCTTTAGGTTTGGATGTTTCTTGTCCATTAACTTCTCCTGGCCTCCTTCTGGAGACTACACCAATGCTTTTGAGGTTTGTAGCATGGTGAAAGCTGGGAGGCTTGTAGAATCTATTTACAAATGGGCCGAATGGTGGGATTACGGGTTCGCCAGGAGATGTAAGAAAACTGGAGTACCCATGATTCAAGGAAGTATAATGCTTAGGCGACTGTGGTTTGAAGTCGCCGGAAGCTTTTGGTGCGACTGAAGGTACAATGTGAGAGGAAGCCAGATGTGCGGCTGAATACTTAGCGAAATTTGCTACCAATTGAGATTTGCAATCTTCAAAAGTGATCTCTGGTATAGAATCGTCTTGCAAGTTATTTTCAAGTAGTGGAGCTCTATGGCCTAAAACCTTGAAGGGATTGGCTTCTTTCTGCTCAGAAAGCGATGTAGGCTGCTTGGGTTTAACTTGCAAATCTACATTTTCGTTTTTTGTTTCGTTCGATTGAAGTGCCTTTTCCAGAATAAGATGAGAATTTGCAGTCTTAGGATCAGAATCCTTGGTGCTTTCAGAGAAAGTCAAAGATGGCAAGGAAGAAGTATTTTCAAAGCTAGACATTGGATTGGATCTTTCTATATTTAAGATTAGATATAGGATAACGAGATCTATATATCAGATAAAACTAAACTTAACAGAAAAAGCTGGCAAAAGAGAAACGAAGTAAAATGCTATAAAGTTAAGAAAGTATTGATAACTTAGAGAAGCTACATTTCTATATATGAGCAATAAGGCCTATAAATAATAACGTGACAAGCCCAGCTGAAAGAAAGACATCGACATATACTTCCTCTTAAAACCCCAACTTTGCTCACAACCTATCTTTTATTTCTTGTACAAAAGTAGATAGCTGAACATAAAGTTGTAGATTAATTAGAAAACATGCGAGCTGCGGTCGCTTCAAAGCTGGAAATGAAGATGGTTTTAAAAAACGTTTCAGTGAGCCTCTAAACATACACTCAAAATAAGCTATGGGTAGACCGTAAGAATAAAAGTGAAGGAAACTTTAAAGCTGATTCTAGGCTTTACTAGTTTCCCTTTGACACTTTGGGAATTGAAATTAGGTCTTAAAAACTATCGAACTGATTCAAGAATATGGGTTTTGTTTTAGAAATTATTAATGATGTTTCCCTAGAGATCTTGTCAGTGGAGGCTTGCTTGACATCCTTTTGTGGTGCCAGCAAACCCTTCGTCCACCACATGTGAAAACAGCTCTGTCTCGGATGAAAGGTACTTTGGTTCTCCATTTGCCAGCCCAGGTAAATTTAATGAGTCCAATCGTGATTGGGCCTTTACAGTAGTTTTAAAAGCTATGGCGACAAGCGAAATGAACTCAGATTTAAACGAAATCATTTCAGATTTAAACGAAATCCAAGTCGCGTGAGATTCAGGATTCAAATAATTTAAATATTGTCAGTTAATAAATGAAATGTCAAACCAAAAACGAAATTTCACTCGCCCATTATACAAAATTATATCAAACATCAAGTGGTGTAGTTCAACCCACAAACGAAATGAACTGACGCAACAAGTGAAATGGATGGATGCTATTCCAGAGTATATTATAATCCAATCAGGATTTGTATGAGACACCGACAGAAGGACCAAAATGAAACAAAATCTGAGTACTCTAGAAGCGAGATTACACAAACACAAAACAAAATGAACTCACACAAGATGTGTAGTATGAGCAGCCTAAAATAGAAAAATAACAGTATAACAGCCAATCAACAGCTATCCAATTTAGGAACAGAGGCATTTTATTCATTTTCATGGCTCCAGATTTGTATGGAATGGTTTTGAGAACCTTCCAAATATGGAATGGTGATTACAATAAAAATAAATCATTAATTTTTAAAATTTCTACTTTTAGTGATTTTATCCTAGGTTTTGTTTCAATATGGTTTTCAATAGCAACATCTTCAACTGCGCCAGCAGCCAAGCCAGCAGCAGTCAAGCCAGCTTCAATGGAGGCGAGGCTCAGAATGTGGAGGCACCTGTTTACACCCAAGCCTTTGAGGCGGGTAACAAGGAAGCTGACCTGTTACTGTCCCCCGACCCATATGGCTTTGACTTGTTTGAGAGTCACTTTGTGTCTAGTGCTGCCCCCGCTCCCACCCCCACCCCTGCACAAGCTGCCCATCAACCAACCAATCAGGATGGCAACCTCAATTCAGAACAACTTCCTGCCATCGCCCAACCTGCCCCTCCCTCAGCCAATCAGGCTTCAGCTCCCCCCGCCCAGCGCCCCAAGCGACAAATCATCACCGCCCAAATTCTTCAGGAAATTGTGGCACTCAACCTGCAGGGTCTGTCCTGGGATCAGATTGCTGACCAATTGCAATTTACCCGAGCTACTGTCATGCGGGAATTCAACAGCATGATGAACAGGGGGAATCGGATTGGGGCAGCCAAGAAGCCCAAGAAGGCCCAAGAGTCCCAGATAACTGAGGCATACCCAATAATGCTTGACCTCCTCCAGCGGGACCCCAAGCTTCCCTTGACCCAGGTCTGGAAGCAACTTGCTCACCATGGCATTTGGGTGTCTGAGCGCATGGTGCAGCTCTGGATGTACAGGAAGGTGGCTTCTGTACGGGTTCTTACCAATTTTGCCGGCAACCAATGGGATGGCGCTGAGGATTCCCTGTATGATCCCGCCATTGAATCCACCCTGGTCCGTTGCTTGACTAGTCTGTCAGATGATGTCATTTTCATCTCCTACTACAAGCTATTGTTAGCTTTTGATGACTTTGGTGAGCAAGGAAGAGCCGCCACTCAAAAAGGAAGGAAGAAGGTCAAGAAGGGGACGTTTATTGGTGCATTTCTGGCTGTTTCAGCCAAGGGTTTTGTCTATTATCAGACAAACCCTGATTTCGTCAATGGGTACTCGTACAGCCACATCCTTGGTGGATTGCTCAACTCCTGGGATGGCTCAAATTCCAAATACCGGGTTTTCTTGAGCCACCAGATGGAGGGAAGCTCCACTGCCCTCGAGGCCATCCAGGGACGCGGGCACCAGGCCTCAGTCTACCCTGCCAGCCATGCCGACGTCCATCTGGGAGATGTTGTCTTCTTTAACATGGGATCCACACTACGGGAGCGCCGCCCTCAGGCTTTCAACAACCTCTATCTTGGGGTCCTTGATCACAATTTTCTCTTTGGTTGCCAAATGGTGGCTGACTTGTTTGCGCAAATGGTTTTCCATGTGAACATGGGCAGCCAATCACGTAAGGATAAGTGCCTTCCACCTCGGGCAACTGCCACTTACCAGCCCATCCAGCCAATGACCGATGAGGAGTACAACAAGCGGTATATGGCGGCCATCACGCAAAATCCTCCTGCCTCCACCCCCACCACCAACACCCCTAACCCACAAGCCCAACCCACCCAATCCCAGACCCCCCAGGCCAGCACTGCCTCTACGTCTTCCTTCCCGTGTTATTCTGCCTCCTAGGCATCACTCCCCCTGCCTCAATAAACCCCCTGTCACCAAACATTTTATATTTATATTATCTTTATTTTGAATTTCAATTGTTCATGTTCTCTTTGTTAATAGTTGGTTTTATTCTTTATGTTCAGCTTATTTCTATAAAATCATATATTTACTATGGTGTGTATCTAGATCCTGAACACAGTTATTTTTAGCACCAAACCACAGCCCCTTGTGAAAACATTAACAACAATTTGGTGATCAGCTAAATTTGAATTAGAAAATTATAGTGTTAACTGTTTTTAGATAAAGTTGTTACTGATCCAAATTCAAAACCTTAATGATAAACTTTAAGCCAATCAGGAGCCAAGTGATAAAGTGATTGTTGTGACATAAAGGGTCATTCAATAATTCTTTGATGCATGTGCGCTAATTAATATGATTGGCTGGATGTTTTGCCATTGTACGCCATTGCCGCTGTGGCAAGTTGTTGATGGACTAGTGTTAACTCAGCGGCTGATTGGGCACTAGTCCATCAACAACTTGCCACAGCAGCAATGGCGTACAATGGCAAAACATCCAGCCAATCATATTAATTAGCGCACATGCATCAAAGAATTATTGAATGACCCTTTATGTCACAACAATCACTTTATCACTTGGCTCCTGATTGGCTTAAAGTTTATCATTAAGGTTTTGAATTTGGATCAGTAACAACTTTATCTAAAAACAGTTAACACTATAATTTTCTAATTCAAATTTAGCTGATCACCAAATTGTTGTTAATATTTTCACAAGGGGCTGTGTCAAGCGCCAAAAATAATATGGTAACCAGGGAAACAATGCCACACAAAGCAAACAACACATATTGAGATGTATGTAAAACATATACAAAATGGGTAAAAAGATGGGATAATGTAGTAAATGGGAAAACAAAAAGGAATAAACAAAGAGGCAATTGTATCAAAATAATACAGAATTTATTGGGGCAAGAGCTATAAAAACATATGAAAAGGTTAGTAAAAAATCAATGAGCAAATTGGAAAAACTTCTAAGAGACCTTGACTTGGCAATTGCCAAAATCAAAGAAATTGACCGCAAGGTCAAGGAAAAGGTGAAGTCTGCTGTCCTTGAAGGGGACAAAATTGAAAAGGTGTCCGCCAAGTCACTCATGACCAAAATACTGGACACACCTGAGAAGACAATAGAGCGCCTACTTAATATTCAAAAAACAGTGGTTGAGGGGCTCCAGTTCAAGTCCTTTGCACTCTCTGCGCCGTCTGTCTGGACAGACAACCCTGAGATGTACGCACATCTCAAACCCGCCAAGAGGGCCCGCAAGGAGGACACTGAGACGCCCGCACAGCTGCTTGCGCCAAGGATGGCAAAGCCTGCCAAAGCCGCTGGCAAAGAAGAAACCCAAGAAGGTAACCTAAGAAAATAAATTTAATAAAAATTCATAAATACTTACCTTTTTTTAGAAGAAGTTGATGGCAAACTCTGCCGGGTCCTGGTTCCTTTTGTTCCCCCCACATTCTACTCAAATTTTGCCACTCACATGGCAAAGCAGCTTTTCCTGTCCCCCCCTGTCTTGCGGGAGCTCAAAGATAGGATTCACAGTGCATTCCCAATGTCCAGGGAGGCATTGGCTGGGCTAACACATGAAGAGGGGGCATCTGAGTGGGCAGTTACTGCCTACAAGGATGCTCAACTGGTCTGCCTGGACCCGGTTAACCTCAGTGGAGTTTACTGTGTAAACTCCATTGAGCTTGTTTGGGACGTCCTGGCGACACTCCCATTCAAGAATATACCAGAGATGGGCCAGGCCCATGCGGCTGCTTGCTTCTGCTTCCTGGTGGAGCACACCCTGTCCTACTTGCTGGAGAACTTTGGGCGCGCGGTAGAAAAACTGGCTGTTGCAGATGCAACAGCCGTGAAGAAGACTAAAATCCTCCTGGCAGACTTTGGGCTGGCCTGGAGTGCAGACAAGATGGGGGTCCCAGAAGCTATGGATCTTACCTTTGGCAAAACAAAACATGAGAAAAAAATAAGCGCAGTATACAATAAGCTGTGTGAGTTTATGGAAGCCTTTGCTGGGCAAAGGCTTCACTTGGTGGTTTACCTGGGGTTCCTGTTTTACTTCGGAATGAGCGCCAGCGTGGAGGACCTGGACAGGGTCCTTATGGGGATCAACAAGGCCCGACTTGCTCTTAACGGGAAAAAAAGTCCCCCCAGGTTACAACTCAGTTGACCATGTTATCCAGGACGCCCTGGTCCTGGCAGGAATCTACGGGTTTGCGGCCCCGCCTGAGAAGCTGCTGCTTCACTCCCACCTCACCATCCTCCCTTTTACCAGCAGGCAAGAATATTTTAACCAGGGTGTATCCACTGTCCACAGTGTGGCGGTGGAGGTTGTGCGCCACCTCCATTGTGGGGTGGGTACATACCGCCAAACCCATTATAGGCGCTCCTAATTTATTCTCTATACCAATAAATATATTTGCCCTCTAGATTATTTTTATTATAATTAATAATTTTATAAAATAATATTTTAGCAAACATTACTTACAAAATAAATTTCAGGGAAGGTTTTAATAAAAGCATATAATATATGTCAATAAAATCTACTTCTAATTTGTATGATTTATATTTTTTTAGTTTGCTTTTTATATTTATTTGCCAAAAATGATATTGATGTGTTTGCGTAATCCATTATCAAGCGTTTGGTATACCCTTGGATGCAATAATAAAAATGATTATAAATAAATAAATTACTAACCTTCATTGATGGTTGTGCTGAATGTGATTGCGGGCTTAGAAACATCTAAATGTAAAATGATATTTAATAAATCTTGAATAGTAAATTAGAGAATATAAAAAAGTCAGACAAGCTAAGCCTTTAATTGATTGGCTGGTTTGCAAGACACGCAGGGATAAACAAATCAGCATGGCCATAGAATTTGGCCACAGTCTCAGCTGGGAGGGTATGGATCCCGGCCTGCAGCAAATCAAAAAGGTCCTCTGTCCCAGTTGGGGTTCCTTATTTGATGACTCGCTTGAGCCACCCAAAGACTTCCTCAATTGGATTTAGGAAGGGCAAATAGGCAGAGAGGAAGAGAAGGCGCATATTTGCTGTGGCCAATTGCTGGGGGCCCACTGCAATACTTGTGTCAATTGATGGAAATTCTTCAAGAATATCTGCCACCTTGTGGAGACCAACGTTGTCCAGCACAATTACATTGGTGAAGCCCAGGCTTGTGCGCCTCAGGTGCTCCTGGACCAATTGGAGGAATGATAGGAAGGACTGGCTATTGTGAGATCCCAATATCATTTGGTAGAGCTCAACCCCCTTTGGACCGAGGAGAGCCACCATCAAATAGGCTGTGGCGCGGACTGCAGCATGCCAAGCCATCCTGTCATTGGAGCCTCTGGGGACATACCCATACTCATTGCACATTGATGAGGCAAATGCTGATTTGTTGATGTAGTAAAATTTGACCGTCCTCTTTGCTTTTAGGGCAGTATACGCCTCTGCATATTTTCTCCAGGTCTCAATATTGGCTGGGCTGTTCCAATTGTATGGGGATACCCTGAGTTTTTTCCAGGAAAATTGCATTCCCTTGAACAAATGATAATAGAAGGAAATTGAGGCCTCAACCCCAAAAGCAGACTTGACCATGGCCTGTATATTTGCCAGTTCAAGATGGCAATCTTGGGGTATCCACTGGCAGATTGCCCATTTGTGCTCCTTTGTGAGCATGGTCAACACGCGCAAGGATTTCTTTGCAGCAAGGACTTGACCTGTGTTGAGGAACTTGTTGAAGGTCTTTAAGGCGTACTTGGGATCCATCCCGACAATGGCTGTAGCTGCCTTGTAATTGCCTGATTCACACATTAGATTAAGCAGGATGATGTTGGGGATGCGCTTCTGGGCGGGCTTTGTGGGTTCAGACAAGGAAAGATCCCGATTGATGACAGGTTTACAAAGCATGGGCACCTTGTTGTAGAAGGCTGCAATCTTTTTGAGCACTAGCTGTCCCTCATTGGTTTGGTAGAGCTGGGACCTCATCCTCCTCCTGATTGCCATCACTGACATAGGGCTCATAGCTAGTATCAAGTACAGGCTTAACCTTCTCCATCATGACTGGCAAGACTGACTCTTGATGGTACACAGCGTAAAACACATACAAAGTAAGTTCTATCTCCTTGTTTCTAACCGTTTTGTTAGTGGTGACCTTGGTGGGCTTCTGGGTCAGCTTGGGGACCCGAGGGTTTATGCTCTGCACCCTAGCAGCTTGTGCTCCTTGAACCAGCTGTGTCAGTGCAGCGTCACTATGGAACTCTCCTCTTCCACCTCCCTCCTGATTAGGCACTTGTGTTGTACTGAGTCTATTCTTTGACCCGCGGGGGCAACCGCAGCTGCGGCGCACAACGGGTGCATTGGTACTCTGGTGTTGTGTTCCTTTCATTTTAAAATTTAATAAAATACTAAATAAATTTTAATTAAGTTACTCCCTAATTTTAATTTTTGCTTTTATCTGTTTATGGATATTCAATTAATATTTTTTCCCACCCAATATCCCAATTATAGATTTTTTATTTCTTGATTAGTTGTTTCTGGTTTACAATGCCTATTTTTGAATACCCAAAATAATTCCCACCCTTTTTTCCTGGATTTTATGCCAAATATAAGCACCCAACACAATATTTTTAAAATTTATGTTTCAGATCTTGTGTCTTATTTTAGATGCCTTGGTATCATTCTTGATTACAATCCATTGCACAAACTGTGTGAGTGATTTTGTTTGTGGTTTGAGTTCCTATTGTGTTTTGTTTTTGGATTGAGTTTTGACGCACCATGTGTGGGTGTATTTTGTCACCAATTCACATAGTAAACATATGGGTCATTATTTTAGAGGTTAGGCCATTTTCTAATGCACATGCTGCTCAAGTCGCAGCATAACACAGTTCGATTTTGAAAAAGTAACTAATTACACAATTTATATTTAAAACATTAATAACTCAATGAAAAATTAATATTTTTTCACACTGTAAACTATCAAAATGAAGCTAAGAATCTTATCTTTCTATTGGTGTAAAAATTTTAATATGTATACTATGCTCAATATTAAAGCAAAAGTAATTTAAAAGAGCATAATCCAGATTTTTTTATATGATTATATCTAATGATATAAAGTAGATCACTTCAAAGCTAATAAATACTCTTTTTTGAATACACAACAGATGTTTTTTATTTGACGAAATTAAAGATAAGATTGAGAGCTTTATTTTCGCATTTTATTTTATTTAAAAAGCTCAATTCTCTAGGATTTTATGATAGTTTGAAGTTAGGATGTTTTTATCACTGTTTAGATTGATTCTAAGGTTCAAGTGAGCTTCGAACCTCAAATTGAGCATTCTTTAAATGGAATTCTTTAATATTTTATCATTTAAAAATATGCGGAAGAGTTACAATTAACTGAATACATCATTTTAATTGATTTGCATTGATTACAAAGAGGATATGATGTAATAATAATGCTTAGCTGCTTCACATATATCACTTGTGCATGAAAACTGGGTATTTAATTAATTTCTGCAAACATAAATTCAAGTTCAAACTATAATAAAAGCTATCACACCATTTCTTTCAGAATGGTGTCATTTAGCTTGGTATATAAGAGCTAAAGTACCACAAAGCTTCTAATCCAAATAACCCAATTCAAAGACCACATTCTGATCATAACTACTCCATCATTAAGGCACACATCAAAGATCTGACCTAATTACAGATTCAAAATACTACCATGTCCTCAGTTAAATTTACTTCTTCCATGCTACCCTTTTTTTCCTTGGGAGCTTCAACAAAAAGAGAGAGAATTGCAATGTTAAAAAAGGCATTCCTCTTTATTGCTGGTGATGATCTTGATAATTTCATCAAGCACTTCCTTACTCAAACTGAATTTGGGAAAGCTCAGTTCCTGCCAACTATTCAAAATCAAAAAGGCAATGAGTTCATTGAAAACTTAAAGGATCTCATGAAATCTTCTCCCCAAAAACATCTCCCAGCCTTGCGATCTCTGGTTACTTCCAGTTACTCTTTAAAAGAGCTTAATGATATGGGGTTTAATATAACTAAAAGTGAGTTTGAATACTCAAGAAAAATAAATAAAAATAAAAATGTAAGCTTAAACAAAAAAAGCCAAAAAAATAATAACTATTCATTAAAAAAAGAAATAACTAAAAAAATAATTAAAAAATTGCTGGAAAATTCTTTTGAAACAAGCCAGTTTACAAAAAAAGTGCCTGAAAAAATTTATAAAGATATAGAAAAAGAGATGAGTAATTACTCAACTGAAATTAAATACTCTCTACTTAAAACAAAAAAAGAAATATATGAAAATATGAAAATAAAAAATGAAATTTCAGTTTCAATTTCCACTTACTATAAATTAATCCCTAAAAATATAATAAAAAGTAAAAAACAAACCGATATGTGCAATATTTGTAATTTAAAAAATTCACTAGAAAAAAAGAAGGAAGAATGTGAAAGTAAAAACTTACCATTACCAGAATCTATAGACAATGACTTAAAGACTATTAATCAGCACCAAGACTTTTATGTTCATCAAAATTGTGAATATAAAAAAGATATTAATGAACTAGATGATGAGTCTTGTATTGTAGTTATAGATTATAAAGAAAACTTAAAGGTTGGAGGTGGTCCAATTGAGACCAATAATTGTTTTTATTCAAAAAAACTAATCTCATTATTAGGGTTTGCATTAGTTTTTAAAGAAAACAATAAAATTAAATATGAATATCATGATTTTTTGTCTCAAATATTATCACATGATTCTTTATTTTCAGGTGAATGTCTAATAAGTCTTCTTAAATTAGATAGATTTAAAAAAATAAAAAATATAAAAGTATGGACAGATAATGGAAATCATTTTAGATCATATGAATTTTTATATTACTTATTTAAAGAGGCACCTAAATATATTAAGGGTTCCATAAAATATAACCGTTTTGTTGAATGCCATGGAAAAAGCATTGTTGATGGTCACTTTGGTGTAATATCAAAAATTTTAAAGGAAAAAGAAAATGTACTTTATATTAACAACATTAATGATCTAAAAAATATTTGTGAGAAAGAAGAAAGAAGAAAAGAATTATACAATTCAGCTTTAACTGGTTCAATTGTTTCCCAAAAAGCATTTTTTTATATTTATGAAAGGAAATTTAGGCCTATAAAAAGAGAGCTTGAAGTTAAAAATCTGCGCATTAATCTTTCATATTTGATGAAAGATGGGAAGTTATATACTTCACCTTTAACATTTGAAAGCTTCTCAGAATATTCTGAGATATTTTATCATTTGAAATCACGTGATGATACCAGAGAAACAAAAATATCAGAAGATGCTAGTAGTGTATTGGGGCAAGTTCATGAAGTAGGGCAGCTTACTAGAGGGTGTATTTTAAATAGAGTTATCAGTCTTTCAAAAACAACAACCTTTTTTTCTGAAACAAACTAAGAATATTTATGATGAGCCAAAGATAGGGTAATAGCATTTATAGCTTTGGGGCTGCTATTACTCTCCCATGCAACTCATCATAAATATTTTTGGTTTGTAGTAGCACTTAAGATATTTTCAGTAGTACTATAAGTTGCAATTTTCAATTATAAAATCAATGAATTATTTTTTAAAAAATCACCCAAGCCCAAGATCAATTAAATATTTGGGATTGATTGTATTTTACTCTTTCTGAATAATTTGAATATGAATAATGTGATTAAGTTATAAAATAACCAATCTGGCGCCTAGGCATAACAAGAAAAATAATGTCCCATATGTACACTGAAAGCCAACTCACACCATTTTGTTTGTGAATCCATGTATTTTATTTTGCATTTTGAATGGTTTTGCTTTGCGCGTGAGTACTTTGTTGCTGTGTTGACCCATTTTGCCTATTAGCGCCAAAAATCCCTGTTAACAGAGTGTATATTTTAACCTGCTAGTTGAATTTTGTTTAAATCTGAAATGATTTTGTTTAAATCTGAGTTCATTTTGCTTGTTGCCATAGCTTTTAAAACTACTGTAAATAGAAAATGTTTGGCAACAGGGGATTTATTGGGGTGGGGAAGAGTGATGCCTAGGAGGCAGAATAGCACAGGAAGGAAAATGTAGAGGCAGTGCTAGCCTGGGGGGTCTGGTAGTGGGTGGGTTGGGCTTGCGGGTGAGGGGTGTTGGTGGCGGGGGTGGAGGTAGGAGGATTTTGCGTGATGGCTGCCATATAACGTTCATTGTATTCCTCATTGGTCATTGGCTGGATGGGCTGGTAGGTGGCAGTTGCCCGAGGTGGAAGGCGCTTATCCTTATGTGATTGGCTGCCCATGTTCACATGAAAGACAATTTGTGCGAACAAGTCAGCCACCATTTGGCGGCCAAAGAGAAAAATGTGGTCAAGGACCCCAAGATAGAGGTTGTTGAAAGTCTGAGGGCAGCGCTCCCATAGTGTATCTCCAATGTTAAAGAAGACAACATCAGCCAGATGGATGTCTGCATGGCCAGCTGGGTACACAGAGGCCTGGTGCCCACGTTGCTGGATGGCCTCAAGGGCAGTGGAGCTACCCTCCATCTGGTGGCTCACAAAAACCCAATGCTTTGAATTTGAGCCATCCCAGGAGTTGAGTAATCCACCAAGGATGTGGCTGTACAAGTAGCCATTGATGAAATCTGGGTTTTTCTGATAGTAGACAAAACCCTTGGCTGAAACAGCCAGAAATGCACCAATAAACGTCCCCTTCTTGACCTTCTTCCTTCTATTCTTGGCAGCGGCTTTTCCTTGCTCACCAAAATTGTCAAACACAATTGATAACTTGTAGTACAAGACAAACATGATGTCATCTGTTAGACTAGTCAGGCATTGGACCAGGGTTGATTTGATGTCGAGATTTTACAGGGAATCCTCAGCACCATCCCATTGGTTGCTGGCAAAATTGGTAAGAACCCATATGGAAGCCACCTTTCTGTGCATCCAGAGCTGCACCATGCGCTCAGAGACCCATATGTTATGGCGTGCAAGCTGTTTGCAGACCTGGGTTAGGGGAAGCTTGGGGTCCTGCTGGAGGAGGTCAAGCATGATTGGGTATGCCTCAGATATTTGTGACTTGGGGGCCTTCTTGGGCTTCTTGGCTGTCCCAATCAGATTCCCCCTGTTCATCAGGTTGTTGAATTCCCGCATGACAGTAGCTTGGGTAAATTGCAACTGGGCAGCAATCTGTTCCCAGGACAGACCCTGTAGATTCAGTGCCACAATTTCCTGAAGAACTTGGGTGGTGATGATTTGTTGCTTGAGGCGCTGGGCCGCAGGAGCTGAAGCCTGATTGGCTGTAGGGGGGCAGGTTGGGTGGTGGCAGAAAGTTGTTCCAAATAAAGGTTGCCATCCTGATTGGTTGGTTGGTGGGCAGCTTTTGCAGGGGTGGGTACAGGAGCAGGGGCAGAGATAGACACTACATGACTACTGAACAAGTCAAAGTCATATGGTTTGGGGTTCAGTAACAGGTCAGCTTCCTTGTTACCCACCTCAAAGGTTTGGGTGTAAGCAGGTGCCTTCACATTCTGAGCCTTGCCTCCATTGAAGCTGGCTTGGCTGCTGGCTCTTTCAAAGATGTTGCTATTGAAAACCATATTGAAACAAAACCTAGGATAAAATCACTAAAAGTAGAAATTTTAAAAATTAATGATTTATTTTTATTGTAATCACCATTCCATATTTGGAAGGTTCTCAAAACCATTCCATACAAATCAGGAGCCATGAAAATGGATAAAACGCCTCTGTTCCTAAATTGAATAGCTGTTGATTGGCTGTTAAACTGTTACTTTTCTATTTTAGGTTGCTCATACTACACATCTTGTGTGAGTTCATTTTGTTTTGTGTTTGTGTAATCTTGCTTCTAGAGTAATCAGATTTTGTTTCATTTTAGTCCTTCTATTGGTGCCCTGTATGAATCCTGATTGGATTATAATATACTTCAGAATAGCATCCATTCATCTCACTTGTTGCATCAGTTCATTTTGTTGGTGGTTTGAACTACACTGCTTGATGTTTGATATAATTTTGTATGATGAGCTAGTGAAATTTTGTTTTTTGTTTGAAAGTTCATTTATTAACTGAAATTTTAAAATTTAATTGAACCCTGAATCTTGCGCGACTTGGATTTTGTTCAAATCTGAAATCATTTTGTTTAAATCTGAAGTATTTTTAGTTGTTGCCATAGCTTTTAAAACTACTGTATTATTATATATTCATATTCAATAAAGTATCATTCTCTTCTTAAATCTTCCCCTTATCTTGTTTATTATACTTCTCAGAAGTATATACACAACAATGGGTTAAAGCTAGAGTTGCCTGGATAGCCCTCAAAAATCTGGACCTACTCTGCTTTGCACCAATCAATTATAATAAGAAAAAGATGTGGTTTACATTTTACAGATAAGATAGCTCTTGACCAGCTGGCTGATGGAATTTTCCAAATTATTACTTCATTGATGTGACTTCTAATGCAGGCCCTCCAACTGCTGAAAATATTTCTGTTAGCCAATCAAATGTTGCAGAATATCTACCACCCCCATCATAAACCCCTTAAAACTTTACCCATCCCAATGTAAAAACTTGTTTCTAGATACTTTACTCACATTGGAAAATAAAGGAAATCAATTTAAAAATACTTGAACATTTGGGCCTTTTGGCCCCAGTGTTTGGTAATTTTGCTACTGCTGTAGTCTAGTTAGCAGCAGACTCCTTTGCCATCCCTTGGCCTGCCCTTTATATCTCTTCCACTTCAAATTATTATTCTAATTTTCCTCTTAGAATAATTTCACAGCTTCAATTTTGACCTCCATCTTCTGTTACACAGCTATAGGTTCCTGAAATCTTGCGCCTCATTCCCAATTTGGCTTGTTGCTCCTCAAGCAGCTCACAGTTTGTTTACTTTATCCACATTGCTTCTTCTTGAATAGTGCTGCCCACCACTCAACCATAACAATTTGAGTCTGATGGTGCTGAATTATAAAATGTTTTCTTTTTTCTTCCTGCTCAAAAATAATTTTAAGATCATTTATATTACTAATATAAAGCTGATTTTTTTTCTCTTTTGATGTTTTTTATATTTTCAGAAATCCTGAGTTATATGGTAGACTGAACCAGCACCCTTCTAATTCATAGTCAGCCAACAACTAAGCAGCACCCCACCATCAAATCTTAATAAAGTAGTGATTTGATCCTACTGATAGATTCAGGTAATTGAAATGTAGCTATTACTCTGAAGCTTAATTTATAATATGAGCACACATAATCTGATTGCTTGATATCAAGCTGAACAAATTTAGGATTTGGGAACATGACAAAATTCCCATATGACATGCTTATGCCAAACCTTATTGTGTCTGGGAAGGGTTCTGAAAGATCATCCTTATACAGAAAGTTGAATATCCGCCAATACAGAATGCAATTATCCATTTTAATGAGTAACTGATTACTCAAAGCTTCAATAACATTGTACAAGATACCGCCAGAACCCTATTATGTATATATGAGGTCTAAAAATTAATTGTAATCACATGCTAGCACGGTAAGGATGACTAATTCTGGGGGTTGTAATTAGCAGTATGGGGAAAAGTGAACTGGTCAATAAGAGTTAGAAGCACCAGATGCTAATACTGAAAAAGAGAACTTAACCCCCTTATTATAAGGTGCTCTTCTAATTAGAGATTAAGCATAATTAACATATTGTAATAGAGAAGAATATTTCCTCTATTGTACAAGTATCACTACTGTAAATTCAGAACCTAAACGTAAAAATGCGGGATTGCCAAATCCTTGGTCCAAATTTCAAATCACTTTTGCGGGCAACTCAGCTAAGTGAAAATAAAATATTTAATAAAATCAAACATTTAATTTGACTTTTTTTGATTTATTTAAACTGGAAAATTTCAAATCTCTTGAGCAGATAACTCAACTAACAAAAGAAAAAACACAACTAACAAATGCGGGATACATGAATCAGAAATGTGGGATTCTAATGTACAATTTGAGATTTCCTGTATTTCAAACAAATCATAGACATCATAGAAAACTTAACAAATCTGAAATTGCGGGATTTTCAAATTCAAGAACCAAATTTCAAATCATAATTGCGGTGAATTGAAATAAATATAATTTATGAGTTTCTCAAAAAGGATGTTAAAGGATCTAGAGTGGATTTGTGCTAATTCTTTTAGGAATCATAGCTTTTCTCAAAAATCACCCTATTCCATTTTAGGACAGCTAAAATTTATATGCTTGATTACAATAGATTTTAAAAAATGCTAATAATAAAATAGAATTATATATTACAATCTATTTTTATCATGTTGCCTTTTCCTCAATGTGTTGATAGCTCATTTGCTGTTGATAATGTGCTTGCGTTTAATTGGATAGTTTCACCTCCAGTTGTCTTAGCAATAGGAAATCAAGTTGCCTCCCCAAGACCAACTGTGGTTGTGGAGGCAACTTGATTTCCTATTGCTAAGACAACTGGAGGTGAAACTATCCAATTAAACGCAAGCACATTATTAACAGCAAATGAACTATCAACACATTGAGGAAAAGGCAACATGATAAAAATAGATTGTAATATATAATTCTATTTTATTATTAGCATTTTTTAAAATCTATTGTAATCAAGCATATAAATTTTAGCTGTCCTAAAATGGAATAGGGTGATTTTTGAGAAAAGCTATGATTCCTAAAAGAATTAGCACAAATCCACTCTAGATACTTTAACATCCTTTTTGAGACACTCATAAATTATATTTATTTCAAATTCACCGCAATTATGATTTGAAATTTGGTTCTTGGATTTGAAAATCCCGCAATTTCAAAAAACATAGTAAACTTAATGAAAATGGTTGATGGATTTGAATGCTTCAAATCTGATTCCAGCTAATTCATTTTTTTCATTGGAAATATGTGATTCAACTTGATCTTTGCAAAGTGTCTATGAGCTCCTGCATTTTTAAAAATTCAAATAAAAATACAAAGAATTCAATTTAATTAAAAAAGGCTATCCCACAAAAGTGATTCAAAATTTGGACTAAGGATTTGACAATCCTGCATTTTTACGTTTAGGTTCTGAATTTACAGTACTAGTTGCAGTTAGTATTCAAAGTATCTGAGTATTGGGAAAAGCCTTGTCAATAATCACAGTCAAGTGTTATCTCCCCTGGGTTTGATAAGAGAAACACCAGCCTGCTGAGTATCAACCCCAATTGATAGCATTGTATTGTCTTCATAAATCCCCTAATTAACCCCCAATAAATGATAGTAATAAAGATCAATCTTCCAAG
>QTSX02007415.1:0-68463 GCA_014839935.2 Entomophthora muscae | reverse complement strand
TTAGTATATTTGTTGATTTTGATTGATTTCAAAGCTTCAGTATTTTTTTATTTAAGTTTTTGAATCAGAGTTAATATATAAGTATTCTAAAGTTAATTACCTTGTTTTCCTTTTGCAATTTGCGTTAAAATTGTTGTTGTTGTTGTTTGTTCTGTTGTTTAATATTGCTTTATATATATATCTACTTTAAAGTTAGAATAATTTTCACTTCACTTACTTTCAAACTCCCACTTACGTTGTTGCCGCTCTTCCCAGTTTCCACGTTGCTGATCTGCAACTTCTGCTGGGTTTTCTTGTCTCCTTTCTTTTCTAGGCCACCCCAAACTTCTACCAGTTGCTCCTCTTCTTGGCTGATCTCTCTGATGATCAAACCCAACTGGAAAGGCCTTTTTTTCTATAAAGAGCTTTTGAAGAGTAGGCTTTGAGCCAAAATTCTAAGTGATTTCTTCCCTTCAATCTTTTACAATTTTTAAACTTTGAGATCTTAATTTCTGGAAATTTATACATTTTTATTAAATTAATTTTTAAGTTTAGCTTTTTATTTCCTTAAATCAAATGGAACTTGTAAAACAACAAGTCTTAGGCTTGTTGTATTCATTGTTTTACCTTAAGGAATCTTTCAATAGTTATATGTATCAATTTGCTGATGGAGAATATCCTAATATTGATATTCCTTAGTTAAAAATTGTTCACTATTGAACACTTTATTTTATCTTCTTTGCTTAGGATTTTTAAACTCTATTACTCCATTTGTGATACAATATAGGTTTTTAGCAGGTTTCTAGTAAGATTATCTTACAGACTGTTCCTACATTTTTTATATCTTTTAAATTTGAATCCTAATGCCTTGCACACTTTAGTCTATAACCTTGCACCATTATGAGGAAAGACCTTGCCTGTGTTGAATTTGGCTATATCAGGGGATCCCAAGAGGTGCTTTAGGAGGTGTTTAGTTGTGCTGGCTCCTCATACAGTGCCTCTCGTAGTCCTTCTGGAGATGGGCTGTGCATAGGGGTCTGTTGGTAACCTCTAATCCCAAGGCAAGATGTGAGCACAGCTGTGAATATGAGATGGGTTTATATTCACTGGTTTGAGAATCAGGTATCTGTGTGGAGTTAGTTTTTGGTCTTTTCCAAGTAGAAGAAGTAAAACTTATATTATCAAGGGGGTAATCTCTCAACCATACCTCAACCTATCCCAAAGAGGTGGTCCTTTATTTATAGTACCACCCAATGCCAACCTTGTGCAAAGTAGGAATGGAAACAAAGGATGAGAGATCCCAAAAGAGTCTAGATAAAGACCCTTTTAGGTTGAAAAGCAAGCAAACCCCCAACTCCAGAATTGCTTTCAAATCCGCTGGCAAGGTGGTAGTTCTAGTGAAGACCCAAGTGCTGACTGTTCTGAGGATGCCACAGTAGGCTGGAGTCCAGGATGGCTCCCTAAATCTATTTTTGTCAGCAGTGCCACGCCGCACGCCTGGTCTGGCCCAAAGCATTTGGTCTGGGCCCCATATTTCTATTAGTTTATTCAAGAAGTTGGTCTGGTTTGGGTGGGAATATGGGGATATTGTTTGAGGAACTTTGGCTGGTCAGGGTTATTTCTAGTTTCTGATTGGTTGTGGTGGATTCTTTTTTTTCCAATTGACTTTGATGGACAGTGGACAGGGTCCTGGGTGGCTGGTGGTTGGTGTGGCAGAGGCCTGTACGGTTGCGGCAGGGTCTGCTCCAGGAGATAATTTTTTTGGGGAGTTAATTAAGTCTGTTTCCCTTTTTAAGCCCCTTTATTTCCTCTTTCTTCAAGGGGAACTACTGATTATAAAGTGGGGTGAGGGACTGGCAAATTTGTGAGAAAGAGGGGAGCAGGTTAATATGAAATAAAACCATGCTCTCAGCTACAATAAAATCATGGTTTCAGCAACAATCAAAAGGTTGTTGCCAAAAATTCCTGGGTAGGTCAAAGGGGGAAAGGAGTCAACTGAACACTGCAAAGCAACAGATAAAACCAAATGACCAAAATCACTAACAAATTTCACAACTATATTAGATTAGAGAATGATGAAACAAGGTCTTTTAAACCCACTGATGGATGAGAACAGCAGGAATTAGACCCACCTCCCTGAGTTGCAGTGCCATATGTTGGGTTCCCCCTATGAGTGTGTAAGGTCTGATACTTCTGGGTAAATTATTGTAGACTAAAGCCTTCAATACCAGAATATTTATATTGATGTCAGATATAGAAATGTAGATAAGGTTTGTAATAATAATTGAATTAAGGCTCCTAACAACTTATAGAAAGTGAAATAAGAACTAAGGCAATTAATTAAACCTAAAAAAATAAAATAAATACCAGTCTTAATAACAGAAGATTGGGTTAAAATTTTGATTTCAAGGTCTGAGTACTGATCACTATTAACTAGTGGGTTAAAACTATTGAATATCAAAGTTTGTGTATCACTAAAAGGGGTACCTATCTGTTGAGAAAAATAATCAAAAGGTATCATGAAGTAAAGCTAAAGATTCAAAGATGAATAGAAAGGAAAACAAGATTTAAGGGAAACACAAGCCATAAAACCTGTCACAAGTGACAAGTTCCTGTTAGCTATGCATGTGATAGAATCCCAGCTACAGGATTCAAACTCCAAAACCCTGCAGGCTGCAATCTGCAGGCCCAGCTTCCTGGCCGTCCACGTTTTCCCAGGCTCAAACCAGAGCTAAATTCAAATTTTTAGAAACTCCTGAGATCAATCAAACCCAGAGTTGCATGCACCAATGCCTTACCTGAAAAAGAATCCTGTTAGTCCTGCCAATGAAAGTGCAGGCCTGGCCAACAATCCCAAGATAACTGGGGTCACCTCTGGTAAAGAATTGAAGAAGCTTTCTGTAGAATGTGGGTCATCTGAGGATGATAAATCCTGCAGCTCAAAGGGGAAATTTGAGTTTTCCCATTCTGACCCAACCAATGAGAGATCCTCTTGGCAGGACTCCACCAATGATTTCCAAACCATGGAAGACAGTATCACCCGGCAACAAAAGGTTTGTAAAATTTTCTCCATGGCAAATAGGTATACTTATATCCTGGGCCACCAGGAAGTTGCCCATCACCATTCTTGCAATAAAGTGACATGAACCTTTGGTTTAACCAGGTCATTGCATATTTGATTTTATTTCTATTTCATTTGCAGTCTACCTCCTGAAGTTCTGTACCTCATATCCATCAACCCCAAGAAACCGTGGACTGACTGCCTGAGCTATATTGTCCACCAGGAGCTCCCTTTGGCCTGGTACATTTCACTGAATACCCATCCAACCCGGTGTATTTGGAATTCACCCTAGATAAAATATTGATCTACAACCCAGAACTAGAGAGACAGAAACCATTGGCAGAGAAAGAACCCAAGTCAACATACCTCCCCTGTTGTTCCGTGACAAGTACAACTACTTACCCACCTATCTAGTTCCAATGACACCACCTCTCACCCTGCGGCCCAACCGCCCGCAGGAATCTGTTGCAGCCAATGAATCTATCTCCACTCAGATATTTAGGGTGATATACATCACCCTCACCAGCCTGATTGATTCTATGCTGCCTACCAGCGGACCCTGGGCTCTCCTGGGAAAATCATTATCTTATATTGTAAAGTTAGCTTCAATCTTGTGGGGGCCCCTTCCCACAGGACCCACAGGTTGTCTGCCTGTAAGTTCTCAAGAATCCCCTGCAGGCTGGATCCCTGAAAAAATCTAACAAGTACCTTTTTGGAGGTTCAAGTCAAACAATATCAACTTGGAGTTGAGACTGCAAGAACCCAAGATTTAATTCTTCTTGAATTTAGGGTGCATAGAAAGAAAGGTAATACCCTATGTCAGGACTGAGAATTTAAGTCTTAACTGATATTTCCTATTTTGTTGATAATTATGCCAAGACTTCTATTTGTTTGTTTGTTTCTTCTTTACCATCTTTGGTTGCCTACATTTCCGCAAATACTGAACCATTTCAGCCCAAACTAATGTCAGCCAAAAGCTTTCAATTCCAGCTTTCATAATCTTACTCTTGACAATATATTTTTGGCTCAAAATTATGGGTTAATATCGCTTAAACATAATTACCCTAGCATCTCCTTTTCATAGAATTGGGTATAAAACCCCTCACAGCTCTATTATTCCAAGCAATTCAATATCCTCCTGTTTAGGCTCATCAATAAAACTATTGTCTTATTGTAACTATGCTGTTTTAGAAGAGTTGCAAGGGGGAAATATTTAAAAACTTGATAATAATCTTTATTGGGAGATAGGTATTATATAGTCATTGTGAATCATGGATAACAGGACCATGATAGTGTTGATCACACGGTGGGATGATGAAGGGGGTGGCCTGATCCTGGTAATGAGTCAAGTGCCAAAACAAGCTATCCACTGTAAGGGATCATTGTCTGTTCATGTTGTTGGATTTGGTAATTTGAGTTGACTTCCTAGTCTGGCTTTTGTGTCTGGATAATCAGATTGTGGGTCACAAACCCTCTTACTTGGAACCTTGTTGGTGGATTGAGCCTGCTGTTTTGACACACACACACCCCAACTGAAGGTCAGCCTCCTCTGGAGGTAGGCCGTCATGGAGGTTGTCAGGAGCCCAGGCACCATACTGCACTAGCTGTTGTTCTGTGGTGGGTAGGGCGGTCTTGCGTTGTTTCTGTCTTGCCTTACAGAGTCTCAGGCAATCATGATGCAGGACCTTGTCCTTTTTACGTTTTCCAAGTCCTTGCACAAGGTAAGTGTTGTTTTTGTTTACCTTTAGGATGATTGCTGGGCCTATCTTCTCGGGTTTAAGTTTACTTTTGTCAATGTTCATGACCCAAACTTTGTCACTGACCTCATGTCTCTTCTGGATGGGGAATAAATGTCTTTTCTAGACGCTTGTTTTATTTCTCTATTTGATTGCTGTTGGCCACTAAGACCTTGGGATCTGAACGAGGGGGGACCTGACTTGGGATTTCCAGCCTGGGTCCTGATAATGCCTGAATGATATTGGGCTGTGTGCCATATACCAACTCAAACGGGCTTTTCCCAGGGTATCTGTTCACAAGTTCTGCATACAAGTAGTGAAGTTGATAATTGTCTATACCAATCCTCAGGTCTCCTGGAAGTGAGTTTGGCTAAGGCTTGCATGAGGCTGCCATTTAGTTGTTCCATGCGTCCATTGTCCTGAGGGTGATAGGGTGTTGTTACTGTGTGCTTGGCCCTGTTCTTTGTGAGGTATACATTGGTGACTTCAGAGGTCAATTCCTTGCCTCCATTGGTTATCAGGAGTTCTGGCTTTCCAAACTTGCTGATGGTTTCCTTTCCTATGAATTGATGTATATCATTACCAGTATGTATCTTCACTGCTTGGGCCACTGGCCAGCAGATAGCAAAATCTATGGCTGTAATGATATATTTCTTTTTGTTTTGTTTTCCTGGCATGGGGCCTACAATGTCAAGAGCCCATAATTTGAAGGGTAGTTGTGTGCAGATAGGCAGTACTGACTTAGGTGGTGTCTCACTTCTTGCAAAAATTTTGCATACTTTGCATTGTTCTAAGACTTCTTGGACATCCTGATACAGGGTTGGCTATCATGCCTTATGTTTGAGGGATTTGTAGAGGTTGTAACTCTTTGTGAGTCCTAGGTTCCTATAGTAACAGAAGATGATATCAACTTGCTGGTGGGTGGGAACATATGGGATGGTGGTCCTGTTGGACATTTTTTTATGTAAAGTCTTGTTATGTCTTCAAATAGGTGTTCATTATTAATAACTGTTTCCTTTGTCATGTCTGTGGTGCCAGGGGAAACCCCTTCATCTTTTGTTTGAAGTACCAGGAGAGGCCAGTCTGGGTCAAGCCTATTTTCCCCTCTCATAGCCCAGACGTACAGGCGCAAGATTGTGTCTGCCATGGCAAGCTCTGGACCAGGTTTTTACTTTATGAGTATATTGAATCTCTCCAAGAGTTACATCCACCAGGCTTGGCAGCATGACAGATTTTCTTGAGCTTTAAAATAGATGAGCAACTTGTGGTTTGTTAATGCTGTGAATTCTTCCTGAAGTTCTAGGTAACAGCGCCATTTGACTAGATAGTGTAAAATAGCTAACAGTTCTTTGTTGTGGATAAGGTATCAACACTCACCATCTGTCAACTTTTGTGATTCATAAGCTACAGGCAGGAAGTTGCTGTCATAATTTTTAATTTGATGTACTCCCCCAATGGATGCATCTGAGGCGTTGGTTTCCATTTGGTATTCCCCATCTTGTTTGGGGTACTGTAGGATGGGCGCTGTTGTGAGCTTCTCCTTGAGACATCTGAAGCAGAGGTTGCGTTGGGGGGTCCATACAAACTTGGATTTGGCGCCAGTTATGGAAGATAGAGGGGCATTCAAAATGCCGCAGTCAGGTATGAAGTGGTGTACATAAGCCACAATTCCTAGGAACATGTGGAGTTCCAACTTGTCCTTGTGTGGTGGCATTTTGAAGATGGCCTTTATCTTCTGACTGTCAGGTTTGATGCCATCTTTTGAGACAATGTGTCCAAGGAAGAGTAGTTTTTTGCGGAAGAACTGGCATTTGGAGGGTTTGGCTAGCAGCTTGTGTTGTGCCAGGGTAGCAAAGACTGCTTCCAGGTCCTTGTGGTGTTGCTCTACCAAGGGGCTATAGACAATAATGTTGTCTAGGTACACTAGGGTGTGTTTGCCTATGTGGGGCGCAAACACTTTGTTCATGAAGGTTACAAAGGTGGACAGGGCATTGGTCATGCCAAAGTTGAGCACCACACATTTGTATGAGCTTTACTTTGTCCAGAAGGCTGTCTTGGGGATATCTTCCTCTTTAATACGGATCTGGTTGTATCCTGCAGTTAGGTCAATCTTGGAGAAGACTGTGGCGCTGTAAGGAATTCCATACCTTACACAAATACAAGATCAGACTCAAAATCTATGGATAATTCTCAAGGACTGGAAACTGCATTTTTAAATGCATAATTAAAAACTAAGGAAGTCAACAAAACAATTAATTCAATTGTTTCAAAAACACATTTGAAATTGCTAAAAAGATGTGTTTTAAGCAAAAAACCACCTGAAAACAAAAGCAAGCGTGAAATACAATAACAACATATAAATTCCACTGTGAAATTGGAAATTAAGGCTTCAAACAACTATTACAATGACAATAACAATTCAGCATTTAACTTTGACTCTAACAATCACAATACATCCAATCAATCAGAAAATAAATGCAAAATTTTTTCAAACCAGATATTCAGGGACCTAGGAAGTCAATCAAACCCAGCAAACTACCCAATCCAAAGAAATACTTCTCATCCAGCCCCAGATACCATTCCCAACCATAGTAAGGTACAATACTGCAATGCAATATCCCAAACTGCCTCTTCTTGCATTGCAGGCTGCAGTCTGCTGCAGTCCTGCAAGGCAATCCTTCTCAAATCACTCTTGCAGTATCACCTGGTAACCACAATGTTTCTCTTCCTCACTTAAGATCAGTATTTTTTTGCAAATCCTTCCCTTCCAAATTGCTCCAATAATTTCTCTTATTCCTATCAATCAATAAATCTATATTTTCAACTTCTAAACACTTGATTAGTAGATTCTAAAGGTTCCCCCTCCAACAACATGAATTTCATCTACCTTGTATGGAATTTTTGTGTGTTAATTAGTTATGGGTAAGCCAATGTAAACTTCAAAACCGCCAAACCAACTCTGACTGACAAATTATAAGACTCAATTTGGTATTGTTTTGGACCACATCTATGCCATGCCCCTTATGTAGAAACAGCAAGATTAACACCTATTATCCACCACAAGGCCCCCTGGTTGGTCTTGGGATACACCAGCATCTATTATCTCCTAAATCACTTCACTTCCTTTGTTGTGTTTGGCTCCAGGGGACAACATCCTGGAGGACACAGCAGGAAATCTTTATAACAAAAGATTTGAGGTTCAAAGCTAGCCTTGGGTTAGCCTTCAGGGAAAAATTAAGGACACATACCTTAATTTCCTGGAAAACAATATGTAAAAGTCCTTTTGGCAGAAAGGACAGGAAACGCTTGAAGATTATAAACGGCAACACAAATGTGGATAAACTTGGTTTTATTAGGAAAAATGATTCTACTTTAAATAGTAGGCAAGGGACAGTGATCACTCATTAGGAAGACAGAGTGGCTGAGGGGATCACATTGGGATGAGGTCATACCAGGATCAACCACAGACAGGTACAATAATCTGGAATGAGTGGATATTGAACCAGACCCATTTGCGGAAGGCAAGGGATTTCTGAAGTCAAACACAAACCCAGCCAAATCTTTGCAACTATCACAATTTGAAGACTGTTGCAGATCCTGAATGTATTAGATGTAAGGTTGTCCATCTAGGGATTAAGCAATGGAACAATTGCGCGGTTGCACTATTGCATCCTGATTCTACTAGTGATAAAGACGTTTAAAACGCCCCTAAAACGGGTGTTCAATTTGCCTTTCAAATGCGCACAAGGCATGGGCTTCACTTCCGGGATTATAAATAGAATGTCAAAGTTATTTATATTTACCTCCTTAAGGAAAGTTGCAAGGAAGCGGTTGTTCTCTTGCGCGGGACTTTTAGCTGTGCCAATCCACTCTCCTCCATTTGGGAAGTCCTTCTGCCTGTGCCTCCCTGCCTCTGGTGGCAATTCCCCTACCTCACACTATATAAGTGAAATACTATCTAAATAAATACCAGTTTTGTCTATACACCTTATTATTCTTCTGTCCTTCATAGGCTGTCACTATACCATCAACAGGTATAGTATTTAGAATTAGGCCACTTACTAACTGTTTGTAAAAACTAGCAACCCTTTGCTGCAACTTTTACAACCTTGGCGCTCATGTCTTACAACACCAACAGCCCCACCCCTGTGGTTCTTTCAATGAGGAGGGAGGAATGCCCCTGGCCCAGTATCCTGCCACTGCTTCTCCTTACCACCAGGCACCGGCCTTTACTGCTGCTAGTGCCCATGCTGGGGAAAGATCAGGCGCTCCCTATGGCCTTCCCAACCTAAGCCAATTCATGCCAGAACATCAACGCCCCCAGGCTATTGTTTTTGGTCAACCACTGCTCCTACAAGCCCCTGCCCCCTTGGAGATAGATGCCAACTCTTCACCTTCCAAGGACGCCATCTGTAATGCCATACACGCCATGGATGCTGGTGCTGGTGCTGCTGGCAATGGTTCTTGCTCTGAACACCTGGCCATTAAGCAGCCTTCTGCTGAAAATGCCTTGGGTTGCTTTCAGAATCTCTCCCAGTTCAACCCTGACCAGCTTTGCCGTGACCTCCGTAATGTTGAACATATCAAGGACTACCTACAACAATTCACCCATCCTGCCATATGCCACAACTAAATGCACCTGGGCTGCATCCAAAGCCTAGTGCATGACCAGGGAATACTGGTATCTAACCAACAGATGTTCCTCCAGGTCCTTTACTCTGAGCTTGGCAATACTTTCACCACTGTCAATCAGTATCTTGCCAAAGTCACCAACGCCCAGAACACCATGCTCCACTGGGTCAATGCCATCAAAGCGGGTATAGCTAAGCTGGTTCCAGTGCATGTGGTACAGACCCTCACTCATCAGGGTGTAGACGCCAATTGGATTAGTGTGGTTACAAACCACGTACTGGAGACTGGCCCCATGGTTCAAAGCCTGACTCATGAGGTGGAAGTCTTAGCCCGCCGCCTTGCCACTATCCCCTTGTTCACCCCCACTTCTGCCGCCACTGACAACTCCCCTTCCAGCGCCCTTTGTGTTCAAGACATCCTTGAGCTCTTTGATCACTACAAGAAGATGCAGACGGAATTATTCCAGCAGAGTGCCAATCTTGCCTTCCAGTTTGATGGCTACCACACTGTGTCAGAACTTCAGGATTGTCTCAAAATTTGCCAACCACATGACAGAGCCAACAGCCAGACCCAAGTCAGGAAGGACAAGGAAGTAATAGCCTTGCTTCAAGCTGAGCTTGCCACCCACAAAAAGCACATCACCTCTCTGGAAGATGACTTGGATATCACCCGTCAGGAGAACAAGGTCTACCAAGATGAGCTGGACAAGCAATGACTTCTCCTGGATGCCTTCCAGAGCCAATTAGATAAGATGGACAGTAAGATTATGGCTGTCAACTTACAGGCTATGTCCATCAACTCCAAGAGTCACCACAGTCCACTGAGGTCCTCTAGTACTGAGTTCTATCATAGCTACAAAAGCAATGAGGACCACACTTGGTTGGCTCCTAACGCTGTACAAGTATTAGAGCCAGTACTGGAGTCTGAGGATGACGTCCTGGCCACCCCTGAAGCTTCTGGAGCTGCTCAAGACAGAGAAGGTGAACACAAAGCCCAGCAAGAGGAAAATTGTCACCGCGTCTCTGAGGCTAGGTTTGCTGCCTCCACTCTCAGCTGTTCCTGTCTCACCCGCTCTCCAGTGAGGATCACACCTGCTCCCCTCCAACATGGCTCCAACAACTTCAAGCCTGTCAATCTACCCAAGTTTGACTGCAAGAGCAAATAGGCCATGTTCTTACATCTGTACCAGAACTCCATGTATGGTGCAGACAATGCCATAAGGGACTCCACAATCATCAACTGTCTGGATGCTGAGACTCAAACCATTATCTTGCCACGTCTCCCTGAGAATGGCTGGACTTTTGCCAACGTCTCCAGAGCCTTGACAGAAAAATTTGGTAGCCAAGAAGCACTCCTCAGTTGTAAGATGGACTTTGCCAACACCAAGTTAAAGGTGGGGGAAACCCTAGAAGACATTAGTTCTAAGTTCTACCTTGAAGCTCAAACTCTGTTGTCTATGAGTGTGGTGCAGTTTATTGATGTGCAGTCAGCACTCCTTAATGCTGTACATGTCAACCGGGAACTATCTCTGGCCCTCAAGTCAGGTATTTACAACGCTTGCACCGTACCAGATCTGATCTGCCTCCTACGCATCTACAAGGAGGAGTTTGAAGTCCCTCTTCCTGAAGGCTGCCCACGCCAGCAATCTGAGAATAGACCCCGTGTGGCTGTTGAGATGCCCAAGCCTTCTGACAAGGTTGGGCCTGCTCCAGTCAGCAATGGCCCCTGTACTTGCTTCAAATGTGGTATGGCTGGTCACTTCTCTCGGGAATGTAGGAATCCATGCCAAAAGATCCATCATGTAGGCATGGAGGACACTAAGGAGGACTACACCAAGGACGCTGATATTGAGGAGGAAAATGAGGACCAGTAAAAAAACTACTAAGCAGCCAGGACAAGGAGAAATCCTTGGCTGCCTTCATAATTTTGACACCCTCATCTCCCCCCATACCACTGCCCCCTGACAAACCAGATCAGAGGCCTGCTGCCTTGCCATCCTCTGGGACCAACCCTAAGGATGAACCCTCTCTGATTGACTTCAACTTCTAACCAATACATGAGGATGCAGAGTCTGACAGAGTTCAAGAGAACCTCCTCCATTGATTCCTCACTGTTAACACATGAACTCATTGGACTACACTTTGCTTTGAGGTGGTTATCCCCCAAATAGCTCAGAGAACAGTATCCTTACCCTATACTGAAAAACTGGCTCAACCAGGCGTTGAAGTCACTCATGAGGAGAAAAGTGCTGAACTACTGCCCAAGCTGCTCCGTACAGTAAACGTCTCAGCACCGCTAGAATCCCTCAAGGAAGTAAGCCCAGCTGTGGGAGCTGCCATGGATACCTTCCTGGAGAATTTCAAAGGACTAAGCATATACCAGGTCTCAAAGATTGTGGAGATCAGAGAGGACTGCCAGGATTGCACCTATATCAACCTGGTAGTGAACAAGACTCATGTCTGGGCCATACTGGATACTGGTGCCCCTGGAAACATTATATCCTCTCAGCTGGTTAAGAAGCTTAAGCTGGCACCAGAATTGGCCTACCATGAAGAGTTTGGTACTTCTGGACCACTGACCACTAGAGCAAAAGGAGCCTAATCTTCTCTCCCTCTTTGCTTTGGGAAGCTAATGGTCACTACTCCTGCTATAGTTCTGGAAAACAACAGCTATGACATTCTTATTGGTACTAGCTTCATGGTTCAGTATGACACTGTGACTAACCATGGAGACCATAAATTTGGAATATTGGGCCATTCCATACCCATGTTCTATCATGGTGATTGCCTGTCTGACCTGCCCTTACGACGTCTGCACTACATCAATCTGGAGTACGCCAACAGAGAGCTTCCAGTTGCTTATACACTGTGTAGTAAGAAGGTCAAGGTGCTACCTCTATCAATTGGGGAAGCCAAGGGTATCCAAGTCTACGCCTACTGTAATGTGACTATCCCACCTGGCGCCCAGGTGATCCACAATACAGGCCTCTTGATGGCTCTACCAGCTGGCACTCGTGGAGAAATCTTTGGCATCCCTAATGCCTCCAGACTAGAACCATGGGTTGCACCAGGCATCATAATGCCAAGTGAGAAGGAGGTACTCATACTCTTGGCCAACATGAGTTGTGAAGCTATGGTTGTTGCCAAACACCAACTTCTGGCTTATATGCAACTGCAAAAGCATGACAACTTGCAGGAGACTGCCCCCTTTGTGGACTTCTCTGAGTTGGGTCTACCATGTGAGCAACTACTGGTGCTATTGGTCATAAGCTGCAACTCTCTATCTGGCCTCTCTGAATAGCAGAAGGATCAAGCTATGGATCTCTTTGCCCAGTATAAAGATGTGTTTGCTAAGGATGATTATGACCTGGGCAAGGCTGCAGATGTTGCTCATCATATTGACACCCAAGGCAGTCCACCTATCCTCTCCAGACCTATACAGCGCAGTCAAACCAATCATGTGGTGGCTAACAAGGAGCTTCAGAAGCTATTGGGATCTGGCTTACTGGTCCCCAGTATAAGCCCTTTGCTTCCCCTCTTCTGATTTTCAAAAAGAAGGATGGCAGCAACCGTGTGGTGATAGACTACTGTCAACTGAATGCTGTTACCAAGAAGGATTCATATCCCCTCCCATGTATTGACAATACCTTGGACCAACTGGGTGGCGCCAAGTTCTTCAGCGCCATGGACCTTATCAGTGGGTACTGGCAGATTGACCTACCCCCTGCTGATCAAGAAAAATGTGCAATAATCACTGACCAAGGGCTATTCCAACCCACAAGGATGCCTCAAGGTCTTTCCAATGCCCCAGCTAACTTTCAACAGGCTATGGATGTAGTGATGGGCGACCTCAAACTCACCAGTGTCTTGGTCTACCTGGATGACATTAATGTGTTCTCCTGAACCTTTAATGATCACCTACGACACTTGGAGGAAGTCTTCCAGAGGTTACTTGCAGCTAATCTCAAGCTCAAGCCATGCAAGTGCAACTTCTTCAAGGAGCACCTTGAGTTCCTTGGGTTCATCATTAGACAAGATGGACTCCGTCCTGTATTTCTGAAGGTGAAAGCTATTGAGCAAATGGAGATCCCAGCCAATAAGCAGGACGTGCAGGTCTTCCTGGGGATGATTGGGTACTACTGCTGCTTCATCCCCAACTTTGCATCCCTGGGTGGCCCCCTTTTTCAGCTTCTATGAGCTGATAAGGAATTCTTCTGGAGCCCAGCATGCCAATCTGCCTTCAATGCTCTCAAGGGAAAACTGACTGCAGCCCCTGTGCTGGCCTACCCTAACTTTGCCAAGCTGTTTGTGGTTCATACAGATTCTAGTCTGATAGCGATTGGGGGTGTTCTCTCCCAACTGGACTCCAACAGACTTGAACACCCTGTTGGATACTGCTTGCATATGCTTAACGTTCACAAAAGGAACTACGCTGTCACCAAACAAGAGTTTCTGGCTGTGATATACTCCTACCAACAGTTCAGAGTCTATCTCCATGGGGTACATTTCACAGTTGTAACAGACCATGCCTCCTTGCAATGGCTGAAGACCCTCAAGGACCCCAAAGGACGTCTGGCGCGTTGGGCCATCAAACTTCAGGCTTTTGACTGCAAGATCATTCATTGAGCCAGGGAAGCTCACCAGAATGCTGACTGTCTCTCCCGCCTTCCCACTGTTGCCTTAGTATCCCCCATGGCTGACATTCTCTATGACAAGCTTATGGAGGATCCTTCTTTGTGGGGAGAGGAGCCAGTAGAGATACAGAGGGCTCTCAAGAAGTTAGCTGTTGATACCAAGGTCTCTAAGGGAAAACTCCTGAAGCTTTGTGGAGACTCTTGGCTATCCTACATAAACCCATCCCTATGCATGGACTCAGTGGTGGCCACTCACAAGACTACTGGCCATGGTGGCATACAGAAGACATTAGCTCTGTTACAGCAGCACTGCTTCTGGGAAGGAATGCACACTAAATTAGTAGATACACTAGCCAACTGTCATGACTGCAACATTGAGAGGCCTAAGGCTGCTAAGTTTCAACACATACTTGTACACCCTGGGTTTGCCTTCCACACTGTAGCCATTGACGTAGTGGGCCCCCTGCCAGCTACCAACAGTTGCAACAAGTTCATCATTGTGGCAGTTGACCATCTGACTAAATGGGTAGAGGCCAAGGCAATTCCCAACCAATCTGCACTGGTGACAGCCACGTTCATCCTGGAGAATATCATATCAAACATGGTTGTCCCAGATTCTGCTGACAGACAATGGTACCAACTTCACCAGTTATATCATCCCCTGCCTCAACCAACTGATGGGAATTTGTGGGACACTATCCACTCCTTATCACCCACAGAAAAATGGCATGTTAGAGAGCACTAATGGGAGCCTGGCCCAGATACTCCAGAAGCTCAGCCACCAACATAAGACTGAATGGGATACCTTCCTGCCTGCGGCCACCTTTGTATACAACATTGGGTACCATCAGGCCACTGGCAAGCTGCCCTTCCAACTGCTCTACGGCCAGCAACCAGGACTTCCCCCTTTACTATATTCCTTGGTAAAGCCCAGCCTGGCTGTATCCCCAGAGGCGTACCTTAACAAGCTGGTTCAAACTCTTATCCGCTTGCAATCAGAGGCCTACACTGTAAACTTAAACCATAAGTTACAGGACCTAGAACAAGCTGCATCCAAACGCCCTGCCTTACCCACTTACCTGGTAGAAGACTCAGTCTGCTTCTTCAGCAATAGAGGGTACAGCTGCAAATCCAAACTTGCCTCCCTTTGGCAAGGTCCCGTTCAAGTTACCAGAAGACCGGCCCTGACTCCTACACCCTTAACGAGCCCCATTCTGGGCAATTGATCACTAGAGTACATGCTCAGTATATGTGTGCTGCTCCTAGCAACCAAGAGTAAGCCCCAATGAGGACAATAACCCAAAAAAACAAAAGCCTAATTAAAAAATTCCATGGGTGTTGTCCTGTTTGTGATAGTGTTGCACCAAAGTATGAGGACTAAGAATAAAAGAACACAGTGTTTATTAGAGACTGACAAGACTCTTCCAGTACTGCACCAACTGTTCTACCACCTGAATGACAGCCAAGAAACACAACTGGTTGCCTACAGATCCACAAAGCCAATGACCAAGGATTGGGCAAAAAAAACCCCACCAAGCAAGACACACAATTGACCCCAATGTCCACAGAAAAGGTGACCCCCAAGAAGATACAGTCCCACAGAAGACTCTTGCAAAGGGCATACTCTACTGGGACCTGACCACCCACCCCGTAGAATAAGCATAAGGCCCACTCAAGGAAGACCCCCATTTTCTCCTCCTGCTTGGTATCACAGCAGTTGGTTCCTCAAAGAACAAGGTTGCCAGCCATCACCATTGGCACCAGATGGGCAGTCCCCTTCACTGTGTATGACTTCAACACTTCCTGGAAGGCTCGCCAAAGACGTTGCTCAAAGTTGTCAGAGGTTTTCCAACTGACTGGTTGAGCCTTGGTAACCCCAGGTGTTGCCCAAACACAAAGGACTTACTTCACTATGTTGGATACCGTCCTTTGTTGCAAGACTGAAAGACCTTGACCCTCAAATTGGAATTCCTTCAGCTGAGCCTCCAAGTATTCTTCTGCCGCCTGCATAGAGAACCACTAATGGATACTGTTAACCTTTTGCAACCCAGTTCCTGTCACCTCCCTGGGCTCACTCAAAGCTAGGAACAGTGCAGCAAACAATAGGCCTATCCCCTCCTAATGCCAGCTGAGGCACCAGTAGCTGATCTAAGTGAACCCCCAAGTCCAGAAAGCTGCTGTCCACATAATGCAGGACTACTTGCTTCTCTGCTGCCTTTACCACCTCCACTGGCCTGGTATGTTTGCGCCTCTTTGAAATTATCACTTGCACCTTCTTCAAGACTCTTCTTATGACTCTTCTAGAGGGACTGTTCACCATAGCTGTCACCTTGAGACACCAGCCCTTTTTAAACCTGTTGTCTAATCCAGTGGAGGGAATATTGCAGATCCTGAATGGATTAGACGTAAATTTGTCCATCTAGGGATTAAGCAATGGAACAATTGCGCAGTTGCGCTATTGCATCCTGATTCTACTAGTGATAAAGACGTTTAAAAAGCCCCTAAAACGGGTGTTCAATTTTGCCTTTCAAATGTGCACAAGGCACAGGCTTCACTTCTGGGATTATAAATAGAACAACAAAGTTTTTTATATCTACCTCCTTAAGGAAAGCTGCAAGGAAGCGGTTGTTCTCTTGCGCAGGACTTTTAGCTATGCCAATCCACTCTCCTTCATTTGGGAAGCCCTTCTGCCTGTGCCTCCCTGCCTCTGGTGGCAATTCCCCTGCCTCATACTATATAAGTGCAATACTATCTAAATAAAATACTAGTTTTTTTATACACCTTATTATTCTTCTGTTCTTCATAGGCTGTCACTATACCATCAACAGGTATAGTATTAAGAATTAGGTCACTGACTAACTGTTTGTAGAAACTAGCAACCCTTTGCTGCAACTTTTACGACAAAGGCCATATCAAAATAGCATTAATTGTGCAATTTACGACATCTCCCCCCTCAATATTGGACACAGGGAGGTGGTATTTGCGGAGAAACTTGGAGTGAACATGGGAAAAGGACTTCCAGAAGACAGAGTTTTACTGTATACTCAACACCCTTCTTAAAGGTGATCTCACAGGGCCCAACCCAGAGGGAATCCAGCCTGTGGGCTCTACCACCTGTACAATTCTGATAGTAGAGAACTAGATCACCTATTTGATACTCAGGGAGGGGGCTCTAGCAGCATTAAACAGGGAGAGCTCCAGGGCCTTACCTTTAGCAGTAGAGTGCGTGCCTGGTGTCAATGATATGATTGGTAAATTCTCTAACATGGGCTTCAGTATTTGCAGACGTATTGAATTTGGTCAAAGGGGGTCCCAAGATTGAGGGGGTAGCCTCTTCCTGTCCATACAGCATGGCAAAAGGTGACTGGCCTGTCATGCGGTGCCTAATGAGTCAGTAAGCAAAGAGGGCAGCAGGGAGGAACATATCCCAGTTGGCAGCGTCAGAGAGCGTGAGCTTTCTCATTATGGATAACAGAGAGGAGTTTGCTTGTTTGACAGTTCCATTGGTGGAGGGGTTATAAGGCGCGGAGAACAATTGGTGAGTTCTCATAGCTTTGATAATAGAATTGATGAGACGGGCATTAAAGTTGGTACCATTGTCAGAGAGCAGGACTTGAGGGCAGCCATGTTGATAGAAAATGTCTTGTAGCAAGAAAGTAGCTGTGGTCTTAGCAGTTATATCTTTTGTTGCTCTGGCTTCAACCCACTTGCTAAAGTGATCTACAGCAACCAAGATAAATTGACATCCAGACCTAGACCAAGGGAAAGGCCCAACAGCATCAATACTCACAGTTTGAAAGGCATGCTTTGGGGGGATGAGTTTGAACTGGTGTTGGGACGGGCAAGGGCGTTGGAGTTGACAGGAGTGGCAGGAAGCAAGGACATCAGGGATCAGGAGATGCATGTTCTCCCAATAGAAGTTCTTGCACAACCAATCATGAGCCTTGGCTATGCCTCCATGGCCAGTGTCAATGTGAGCTTGGAGGATGATGGCTATCCTCATGCTAGGGCAAACGTAGGGTAGGTAGGCATTGTTAACCTTTTTGAAGAGTTGTCTATTGTGAATAAGAGTGTCCTTGGATAGGATCTGTAGAGCCAAGCGGATGTCCTCCGGCTCAGTAGTCCAAGAGTCAGGATACCCTATTAACTTTTATAAACAATCAGCGTCAGAGGGATGGATAGCTAGGATTGGCATTCTGGACAGGCCATCAGCGTTCTGATGTTGGGCCCCAGGACGGTGTATCACAGTGAAATTGTATCCTTGCAGACGCAGAGCCCAACGTGCTAGTTGACCTTCAGGCTTCTTTAACTGCTGCAGCCATTTGAGGGAGGAGTGATCTGTGACTACCATGAAGTGGGTCTCATAGATGTAATGTTGAAACTGTTTCACTGCATGTAGCACAGCCAAACATTCCTTCTCAGTGACACTGTAGTTCTTCTCATGCTTATTGAGGACCCTTGACAAGTAGACTACAGGTTGATCCACACCTTCATTGTCAATTTGGGCAAGGATGGCACCCACAGCTACTCCACTAGCGTCAGTGTACAATATGAACTCTTTGTCATAATCAGGATAGACTAGGATAGGAGCCTCCTTGAGCTTGGCCTTCAGCGCTTTGAATGCTTGTTGTTGGCTGTCAGTCCATACAAAGGGGACGTTGTGAAGCAGTTGGACAAGGGGTTTACTCAATTCAGCAAAGTCAGGTATGAACTGTTGGTAGTATCCCATCATACCAAGGAATACTTGAACCTCTTGAAGATTTGTGGGGGTAGCATTTTTTCAATGGCTTCCATCTTATTATTCATGGGGCGGATTCCAGTTTGAGTGACCTCATGACCTAAGAACTCAAGATGTTCCTTAAAGAAGGAGCACTTGGAGGGTTTAAGTTTCAAACTAGCTTCACAAATCTTGATGAGGACATCCTTGAGGTGTTCCAAGTGATTGGTAAAGGTAGTTCTGGTCACAGTGATATCATCAAGGTATATAAGGACACAAGAGAGCTTTAGGTCTTGTAGAATGGAGTCCATAGCCTGTTGAAATGTGGAAGGGGAATTGCAGAGTCCCTGGGGCATTTGAGTGGGTTCAAAAAGGCCTTCTGAAGTGATAAGCACAGCCTTCTCTCTATCTTCAGGAGATAAGTCAACTTGCCAGTATCCAGAGGCTAGATCCATGGCTGAGAAAAACTTGGAACCACCCAGTTGTCTGAGTGCATCATCAATTCTGGGCAAGGGGTACGAGTCTTTCTTAGTGAGGGAGTTCAGGCGGCAATAGTCCATTACAATGCAATGTCTGCCATCTTTCTTCTTGAGGATCAGTAACAGGGAAGCCCAAGGACTTTGGGAAGGAGCTACTAACCTGGCGTCCAGAAGTTGTTTGAGCTCTTTAGACACCTGAGCATCTTCCACCCTACTACAATGGTATGGTTTGGCACAAAAAGGGGGCACATCCCCAGTATCAATCTGATGGATGTCCCCTTTAGCTAGGCCATAGTCTGTAGAACCAGAGGCAAAGATGTTGCTGAACTGATTTAGTAGGTCTAACACGTCTTTTTGCTGAACAGGAGACAGTTGGGGGAAATCAGCAGCGGTGAACAACGAGAGAACTTGAGGATTGTCCTCAGGTAGATTAAAATCACTAAAAGTTCTGAGGGGGTATAGGGAGGTCACCTGTTCTGCTCCCAGTATACAACCATGTCCCACAACCTGGCCTTGGGTCACCTGCATGGGTAGGGCTGTCAGGTTGGCAAGCAGTAATTGTACAGGCTCTTTGTGGGTTCAATCTAAAATCCCAGGACACAGGCAGGGCTCTGTGCAACTTAAGTATTCAGGTGAGTAAAGTTCCAAGAGTGACTTTTCAGGTAGCTCATAAGAAATCTGGGAATCAATCACCACTTGAGAGCCTGGGGGATGGTAATAGCCACAGGTGCTAGCAGAGGTACCCCTTCTTTCGCAGGGCAGGAAGGAGGAGGGGTGCACATGTTGAAATAGTGGGTCCTATACTTGAGAGAGAAGATACCTGTAGGGTACTCAAGCACACAAGTTTTAAGACGTTTCCCTAGAAGGCGCAGAGGCTCCTCAAAAATCAACAGAACCTCATATCCCAAGAGCAAAAGGTATCCATCTTGTAAATTTACAATCCCATTATACTCTCAGAGGAATTGCGTACCAACCAAGAGGTCATAGCTTTCATTCTCAAGGACTACAGCAGGGGAAGCAATAAGGAGTTTCCCAAACCTCATGGGTAGAGCAGAATAGGCACCAATGGCCCGTGTCTGTGCCATACCAGCTGTGCCATATGACTGCGTGTAGTTGAGGTCAGGGGTCAACTTAAGTTTCTTCATTAGTTTGGAAGATACTACATTGACTGGAGAACCTGTGTCCAGGATGGCTTTGATTTTAACCTTTTGGATTGGTACTTCCACATGGGTTGTATCTTTTCCAAAGGGGGCCAAAACTGCTAACACATCTTGCGCAGCTTCTAGCTCCTTTTCCCATTTATCTAGCATGCACTGTAAGGCAGGAACCTCCTTATATACAGTCTGTAGCAGGATAGATACAGTCACATTTTGAAAGAGAGAGCGTCAGATAGTTTGGCGGCTTCTTTGGAGGAATCAACCAAGACAGGAGATCAATGGGCTTGAGCTAGATAATGGTGAGCCACCATAGACTTAGCTTCACTTGCAGGTACACAGGAAGTGGTGGTAGTCTTTCCAGAGAGAAGCTTGTATGGGACAGAGATAGTTTCTGGAACAGCCAAGACAGAATAGCCATAACTATCAGAATCTTCATTATCAGAATCTTCAGGCTCTGAATCACTGGAGAGGTTGTGAAACAGATGAAAGATAGTTGGGCCAGAGGAAGACAGAGCTTTCTCATCAGACAGAGGATCAGGGGGAGATTGGTCAGCAGAGAGTGTCTCTGTCTCTAAGCTGACCTCTCTTTTCCTGCCTGTTCTTTGGGTTCACAACCTTCCACTTTAGGATTAGTGCAAATGTGTTGAGTGGTGCCCAATTTGGCCACAGTTATGATAACCTTACCTCTTAGCCTGTCCACCAGCACCCAGGGTCATTAAGCGTGGCATACAAGAGGTAGTTCCAGAATTGCTAGCCTTATTTTTGTGTACCACCGTTCCTCCATGGGTCAAATGCATGTCTTGTAAGAGAGTCTTAACACTCTTCATGGAAGTGAGCAAAGCCTTGTGTGCCTTAAAGTGTAGGCATAAAAGCTAGTTCATCTTCAACACATTTGAGAAAGCCATGTAGGCTTCCCAGGGAGTTAACTGGCAACTGGTGATTAACTGTTGGCCTTCAATGTAGAAACAATCTGCAAACTCAGCCAGGGTTTCCTTGGGCTTAAAGGCAATGTGCATAAATGCATCCTTCTTGACCTCCAAGATGAGATATCCTCCAAACTCCTCAATAAGGAGGTGCTTCATGTCTTCTCAAGTGACAATGAAGGGGAGTTCTGGGACCACAACTTCTTGGCAAGTGGGATGGAGACAGGTGAGGATGTATTATTTCTTTAGATTGTTGGTAGCCCTTCACATTGCAGTTTTGTAAATGTATAGAAAGAAGGCAATGGTAGAGGTTTTTGGATCAAATATTTGTTTAAAGGTTGATTTGTAGTTTGGTTCAATGGATAAGGACAAGGACTGACTGTTTTCACCAGGGTTGAGGACGTTAATATACAGGTTTCTTTCAAACTCAGACTCAGCAGCAGGTTGTCTAGCCCAGAGGAGTCAAAGGCTTTCCTCTAGAGTGTCCAAGGTAGAGCTTTTCTGTCCACTAATATCTCTGGCAGTGGCGGCAGCAGTCCTAAACTTGTCAATCTTTATTTGTTGTACTGCCAAGGTGCCAGCAATCCCATTGACACAAGTAGCCAGAGAAGTGGCTTGAGTGACCAATGGGGCAACTTGTCCATTTAGGGTCTTGGTAAAGCAGGTGAGGCTTTGGACCTCTCTTTTCAATGTGTTCTGTCTATCAGCTACATCATTTGTCACTTTGGCAAGTTGATCTAGTGCACGCACACAGTTGACCCAGGGTTGACCTTCCAGACCAGGGCAACAACCATGATTGTCATGAGCGGGAGTATTAACAACATCACCTTCCTCTTCAGAATTAGATGGCAAATCCTCAGAGTTGGAAAGGTGCTGTCTTAAGTACTTGATTTCACCTTGTAAGGTAGTCACCTGATTAGTGAGGGAGGCAATATGAGGGTCAGGCATTGGATCAATTGGAGGGGAGTTCTGCACAGAAGCTTGACGTTGAGTGGTAGCCTTGAGTTTGGCAATTGCCTCCCATACCTTGGTTTCAAAATCAGATGGGGTCTCAACAGGAGGAGCAGGAGGAGTCACCTCAATAGACGCTACCCTGTCATCCACATAATTTTGCACCTGGTATATAGTGTTGCCTAGTGCAGCCTTATCCAGGCCGTACTGGTGCTGTAGGTGGTGGCCCCAAGTATTGACATGAGCTCCTATCAATTTGAGTTGCAAGTTGACATGCTCTCTGAACTGATTAAGCTCGCTAACCAGAGTCTCAAAATCCTGGCAATGGTTCAGCAGAAAGGCCTCAATTTTCTCACGCCACGCTGCCTGATGTTCATCCAATTTTCATAGTTTATCCTTTATTTATCCAGGGAGCAAGGAACAAAGGGAGTTCAGGGAAGCAGTTAGGTACTTCTGTGAAGCCAATGAGTTGCACTGGTTGTCAGAAATACAAGCAAAGAGACTGTGTGACCATTCTTAGTAGGCCATATTTTGAGCATGGTTATTTGATATGGCGGTAGCTACAGCATTCAATATTTGATTCTGGGATCCTAAGGCAAGTTGGCTGTGAACTAGGGAAGGCTGGATGAACCGGTTAACTAACACACCAATTGTATCCATGGATTTCATCAAAGCAGGGGGAGACCAAAGTCCAAAAGGAAGGAGTACAGGTCTTCAGAAATGTACCCAGGACAGAGGCCAGGGATAGAGTGCATGGCTACTGTGCCAGAATGAAGAAGGGAGCAGGCAGCAGCACAAGCTTGCTTGTAATTGAGAGAGAAAGCGGGAAGGGGGCCCACGCGGGCCCAGGAGACAGAACCAGTACCATAGGATTTGAGGGGGCATTGATGATGTCTTCTTCTAATGGGGGACTAGAAACTTTGGGTTGATCAGGTACTTCAGAAACAAAGGGAGAAGGACCAGAGAATGCGCACAGGAGCAGGGTAACCAAGGGGCTTGCAGCCCCTGTAGTGAGCACCATTTTGTTGTGTTTGGCTCCAGGGGACAACATCCTGGAGGACAGGACAGGAAATCTTTATAACAAAAGATTTGAGGTTCAAAGCTAGCCTTGGGTTAGCTCTTCAGGGAAAAATTAAGGACATGTACCTTAATTTCCTGGAAAACTAGATGTAAAAGTCCTTTTGGCAGAAAGGACAGGAAAAGCTTGAAGATTATAAATGCCAACGCAAATGTGGATAAACTTGGTTTTATTAGGAAAAATGATTCTACTTTAAATAGTAGGCAAGGGATGGTGATCACTCATTAGGAAGACAGAGTAGCTGAGGGGGTCACATTGGGATGAGGTCATACCAGGATCAACCACAGACAGGTACAATAATCTGGAATGAGTGGATATTGAACCAGACCCATTTGCGGAAGGCAAGGGATTTCTGAAGTCAAACGCAAACCCAGCCAAATCTTTGCAACTATCACAATTTGAAGGCCATATCAAAATAGCATTAATTGCGCAATTTACGGCATCTTTCTTGAGAAGATTCCGCCTATTTGGTCACCTTATACACATATTAATGATAGGGATTTCAGTAGGGTCCACTCTAGTCAAATTCAACTTGGAAGCTCTTCTTCATTAAATTGGAGAGAGACTTCCCAATGAGTGGATCCCTGACAGGCGCCACCTAGGGCATCAAAGAGGTTGTTAATGAGTGGTAGTGGGTAACAATTCTTGAAAGTGAGTTTATTTAGGGCTTGATAATCTGTGACCAGGCGCAGGGTGCCATCCTTCTTGGCCACAAAGAAGACGGCAGCTCCAAAGGGGGATTGTGAGGGACAGATAAGTCCTTTCTCCAAGGCCTCCTTAAGGTAGGTACATAAGATGTCATCTTTATTTGGGGTCAGGCAATAGATTGGTTGTGCCTTGGGTACAGCTCCCTTGAGTTGTATAAAGTGTTGGATGTGTTTTTCTGGGGATAGCCCAGGTAACGCGTCCTTGAAGAATTCTGGGTGGTGAGCCACAATTTTGTAATCCTAGGACTGAGTGGTGTCCTGGTGATTTTTGAAGTGTATGATCTTGTACTGGCAGGAGTCCCAGTCAATGGTCTTGAGGTTTTCTTTTTTATTCAGGGTTTCTGTAATACGTACAAAGACATGGTTGCGTAGGAGTTGGTCCACTGAGTCAGGGTATATCTTGTGGTTGACGCCTTTGCGTTTGATGGTAAACTCTGAGGTTATCCAGTCCACATGGGGATTGTTCTTTCTCAGCCAATCCAAACCCAATACAATGTCAAACTTGGGAAAATCAATGACAGGGCCTTGTATGGTGGAGTGCAGATTTTTGAGCATGACAGAGAAGGGGGTGGTCTCCCTTGTCACGGCAATGTGGTTTTCATTAGCTAAAACCATGTTTTTAATCTGCAAAGAATTAGTGGTTAACTTGAACTTGTCCACAAAGCTGCTGTTGACTAAGGTTTGATCCGCGCCTGAGTCAAGGAGTGCCAAGTCTGTGTAACTGCAAAAGCAGAAAGGGTAGGACATCAGTTTATTGGGGTGTCTGGAAATGGTGTAGAGAACTGGGTCCTCTGAGGGCACTTGGATCATTGGGCACTGGTCCACATCCTTGGGGCGTTATTCATTGTTGGGCAAGTCAGGAGTTGCGCAGGGAGAGCTTGGCTTGCTTAATGCTCTCCCTGGGCTTTTCCCTTGTCCTGGTTGCCCTGTGTTGCAGTGATGTGGAAATGGGTATGGTTTTACTGACCATTGTTCCCGTTTCCATGTCCATTTGAGCCTGTGAGTTTGTGGTTTGCACTATTGTTGTTGCTTCCAGGGGGTGGTTGACTAGAACAGCCAGCTGGATGAGAGTCTTTAGGTCTTTCTTGTTTCCCAGTTTGTGCCTTGTGGAGAGTGTTGGACGTTTGTTCTGCCTTCTCTGCTTTGTGATATAGGCTCTGTAAATTGGTCACTTAGTCTAGGTTCATGTGTCTCAATATGTGCAACTTGAGGGCGCTGTAGTACATGAGATGTGTGGCTGGGGTTTCAAAGGCCATGTCAGAGGGTGCATGTAGGCAGAGTTCCTTGTAGGCATGGGTAAGCTCTTTCACAGTGCCTGTCTGGGTTGAATTCTTTACTTGGTGTATGATCATGATTGTGTTGTCCTTAAGCACAAACCTCACCAATAAGTCCTGTTTGAAACTATCCAAGTCCTTCTTTGTGTGTTCCTCATGCCATTTGTCACACCAGGTGCCAGTGTCATGAGTCAGTTGGATGGAGATCTCTGCAATCCAGAACCATTGTGGACATTTCCTCTGGGCCAGATTGCTTTGGGCCAAATGGATCCATGTGGCGGCATTGTTGTTGTTGGCCCCAGCCAAGGATTCTAGGGCAGCGCTTTGAAGTCTTTGGGCTACGTAGGCTGGCATGGTATTTTCATCAGTTGCACAGGGTATGGTGGAGGGTGCCTGAAAGAACCCTTGGGCGGACAGGGCATTGGATGCAGGAAGTAGTATCACCATGTTCTGGTAGAGGACAAACCCATCAGGTATCTCAGTGCTGGGTGTGTACAGTGTCCAGTCTACTGGGAGGCCAGACATGATTCTATCAAGGATTTGTTGGCCGCGGCAAATAGGGCAACAAGCAGAATTTTGGGAATAAAGTAGGATGGAAAACCTACTTCTGCTACCAATGTTGTAACTGTGCTGTTTTAGCAGAGTTACAAGGGGAAAATATTTAGAAACTAGATAATAATCTTTATTGGGAGATAGGTATTATATAGTCATTTTGAATCATGGATAACAGGAACATGATAGTGTTGATCACACGGTGGGATGGTGAAGGGGGTGGCCTGATCCTGGTAATGAGTCAAGTGCCAAAACAAGTTATCCACCGTAAGGGATCATCATCTGATCATGTTGTTGGATTTGGTCATTTGAGCTGACTTCCTAGTCTGGCTTCAAGTGACTGGGTAATCAGATTGCGGGTCACAAACCTGCTTACTTGAAACCTTGTTGGTGGGTCAAGCCTGATGTTTTGACAGTCTCAATCCTAGCTGTATCTTTTGTATCCTTGGTAAATAGTAATGTGTTGGTGTAGCTGAACACAGGCTTTGATACAACTGCAGCTGTTGTTGAAAAAGTCTGAAATCTTACAACTTAACCAATGTTGGTAAAACTGCATATTTAGACGCAAATCAATAATTGAAATTACTAACTTAAAAAGTTAGAAGAATGGAAGGCAAAGAAATAGTGGGAGCAAGAGCAGGTGAAATTGCTTAGCATAGTTCAAGAAAGAATGAGCAATTAGCAAAGAGTAGGAAAAACCAATCCAAAGCTTGAAAGTGGCCTTGGATTTAAAAAGCAGAGGTAAGGAATTTGGACGTGATTTAACTGATCAAGCGTACAGGTTTAAACTTGAAGGCATTGCCAGTAAGTTTAAAATCAAATACTTAGTAACATAAGTAAATAGGAAAATTGGATCTGAAGGTTTAAAAAAGTAATCCTTGATAAGGATGAAATGGTATAGAACAAGAAAAGTCTTGAAAGTGTGGGTTAAAAGCTGGCAGAGACAAGAATACAACCAAGTTCATAGCGACATCAAAACAAAAGCAGAATTCTGGAAGTTTTTGTAAATGTAGAATAAAGATGGCAGAGGGAAGAATATGCAATCAAGCTCATAATAGCAGCTAATTATCAGGATATTCCTGAAAAAAAAATGCACAAAATTAATGTTTATAACACTTTGGCACCAATCAGAGAAAATAATTGTTTGCAGAAGTTTCTCTTGATTGAGGAAACTGCTGCAAAAAGCGCACAGCAAGAACAAATTTTTAAATTTTGGTAAAATTGCCTTTTATGGGCTGGCCGCAGACCGCACAGCCAACTGCCAGGCCCCTTCCTGCTGGGCAACTGTGGTAAGTTTGACTCCCTGGTGATTGACTCCCTGGTAGTTGACACTATAGCAAAGTGAGAATTCAGCTTTTGCCCTGATTGACAACTGGAAATTGATACTTTTTTAATTAACTGATCTTGATGTATTGAAAACTTTTAATATAAAAATTAAGCCTTACAGCTATGGTGTACTGAAGTGACCCCAGAAAGCTTAAAATGCAATAAAAACAGTACCCTAATTAATAAAAATAAGGAGAAATAAGCAATTATTTCTCATTTTACTATGTAATTTACACTCTTCATTATAAAAATATTTTTTATTGCCATTAAAATTAAAATTCCAACAAACCAAAAATAAACAAAAACACAAAAAATAAATTTATGCTAAATATGAAGAAATATTAAAATGTATTTGATATGGTTTATAAAAGTACAACTGTGAATATCATATGTTTTATTAGGAAATTAACAGAAATTAAGATATTTCACTTACTTTCAACTATAAATATTCATCTCAAACTTACCATGCATACATAGAACAATCACTGCTATCTGATTAAATTAAAAAATTAAAACTAAAAACTAAATGATCAAAGCTAATAAGTAAAAATTAAAGTTAAAAGTAAAAATCATATAAGTGAGCAAGCAAGTTTATCCCTCATCATTCTTTCCCTGTTTCATTTTAGCCCCTTCCAGGAGGGCAGTGGCAATAAGTTCAAGCTGCTGCTTAAGCTCAGAGGCCTTATACTTGCGCTTGGCTGCACCCTGAATGGCCTTGGTGAAGAGGGTACAGTGGGCGGTTGGCTTGGTGGGGGGACGCGGTTAGAGAGATCTCAGAGCTTGGAGATTGTTTTCTCTTGCTCATGCTGCAGGAGAGAGAAGAACTTATTGAAATTCAGATGAAGCCCAAAGTTAGCTTCAAGATTCTTGTGATAAGCCTCTAATGCCAAAATGGTCCTCAGCTCCTCATTGACGGCCACCCGGTACACGTTCCAGCTGGCCTTGGTGCGGGCCTTGCCTCTGCGTGACAACCTTCCCAATCCACTGGGGCTCAAAGTACTTGAGGAAAGGCTTGAACTCCAGGTGCTTCACTTTGTAGGAATCCTTTGAGAGCACCTCAAACCCCTGCGCAGTGTGCTCTGGCTTTAAAAAAGCCAAGGCACTGAATTGTGCCAGCACAAATCTGCAGGTGTCTAAAGTGTCCCTCTAGCTCAACCTACTAAGTTTGATGTGGGCCTGCACGTTACAAGCAACTCCTTGGCGGAAGTGAAAGTGGCATCCCTTCACTCTCCTGCTGAACAGCTGCTCAAATGCATTGAACTGATCAGGCTCAAAGTCCATGATGCATACGCGAGGCCCAAGAGCTCTTAGCCTCGCCTTTTTCTCCGAGTCCAGGGTGACCTGGTCCTTGTCAGAGGCAGGTGGGTTGGCGCGGGTGTGGGGGGGAGTCTTCTTGGATTTTTCATTGTTGTCAGGAGGAAGGAGGGCAATTTCTTGGCGGAGGATTGTGAATGCACATGTGTAAATGGCCTCAGTGGCCCCAGGAAGAAGAAAGAATGCAAGTGGAATCACCCAGATGTCAATCTGGGCATGGATCATCCAGAGCTGCTTGAACATCCAGGGGAAAGTGTCAAAGGCACCATCAACTAGCCAGGTTGAAGCTCTTTTCAACTCCATCAGGTTCTGCTGAGTTGAGTAGCAGATTATGCAGTCTTTGGTGGCAGGCCCGTTGTCATGGAGGAGGAAGCACTCCCCACTTGGAAGCTGCTTAAGCTCGTGGGTGAGTGTAAGCTCCGAGAGGACATCCAAAGCCTTGGGGGAAGGGGGATTGGCGGCAATACGCTTATTGCTTATGAACTTAACCAGCTTCTCTTGAGTTGGCACCAACTTGAGATTGTTGGGTTTGAGATGTTACAAAGCCTTTATAGCCAGATCAGAATCCTGGAGGTGAGAGGATGTTGGGATCACCTGGACCAGGTACCATTTTAACATCCGGGTTATTAAATAATTGGGGGCTCACATGTGTGCTCCCCCTTCTCAGCTGTGACCTGTTCCCAGCCTTTGGTTTCAGGCGGCCCCCACAAGTCTTATCCTCACAAACAAAGTGCTTGCTCTTGGTGGAGCTCTTTTGATTATTACAATTGAAGATGTAATTATCAGCAACTTACCCAGGGCTGCCTTTTACAGAAATGATGGGGAAGTAACAGGGGAAGCACTTGGGAACTTTAAGCTCTCTGTCCACATTATAGATATTGTGGATGGCTCGTGGATCCCAAGCCACATGACCAGAAGCTTTAAAATTCTTGGAGTACTCCTCTGGCTCATCTTGGGGATCAGATGAGGGAGGGGGAAGAGCCATCAGGAGGGGGAGGGGAAGGATTCTTTGAGGCCTTCTTGGATGCCTCCTTTTTCTTACCAGAAGAAGAGGTGGGCTCCTTGGCAGCCTTTGACTTCTTGTTATGTTGCTCCTTGATGGGCTCGGAGTTGGCCTCTGAGTGGTAAAAGGAGTGGTCGGTAAGATCACCATCAGATTTATTGGGGGAGGAATTTTGGGGGAAGGTGAAGGGGATGTGGGAGATGAGGGTGGAGGGGGGAGGAGTATGAGGAGATGGAGTTGGAGACTTTGCCTTTCCAGGCTTCTTGACACACTTGGGGGTGGTGGCTGGTTTCTTGGAGCCCTTGGAGGCTTGGCGCTTGGTAGGCTTGTTGGATTTGGATGATCTTGGCTAAAGAGAAAGTTTGGTTTTGTAAAAAAAATAGTGTGAAAGATATGAAACACAGAGGTAAAGCAAAGTTAAAGTTAAATGAAAATTATGCAAATAAATTTTTATTTATCAAGAAAAAAAACATAAAAAAGTAAATAGAAGCAAAATAGAAACTCAAAGTATAGATATAAAGGTTAAAACATAGAAAATAAGTGAATTTATGATGAAGCATCAAAGATGTTAGGTTCAGCATAACATCTTAGTGCTAAATCAATGTAAAAGTACAATTAAAAATCAAAAAATATATATGAAAATTATATGGAGAGCAGCAGAAAAAGTAGTAGATTATAATTTCAAAAAAAATAAAAAATATTTTTTGTGGAATTTTTTTTATTGAGAGTTGAAAATTCAAAACATAGTAAAATGTCAAGTTTGGCACAGTTGATCAGCTGGGAAAGGCTGAATTATCACCGTTGAGTATGCTGGAGTCAAGCAGAAACATCAAATTTACTATGTTTTTTACACATAAAACTTGCTTAAATTTAAAACGGGTTCAAAAGTTAACCCAAAAGCAAGGCAGTATCATATGCTCAAAAATTTAAAAAAAATACAACATAAGTTAAAAAAGTAAATGAGTGGAAATGTGTTTATTAATGATTAGGGTATGCTGTGAAGAGCTGGGAGTGAATTATTTACCATAGTGTTGGTTAAAATGTTAAAAAAGCTCTCTGTACTAATCCCCAAGTTAAAGTGTTGAGTGGGTGAGTGGGTGAGTGTTGAGTGGCGCTCATAGTGTGTCACGTTAATTTAGCCTTAATTCTGAGCCTTTGATTAGTTAAATCCAAATTTGATTGGGTGTAAAGTGGATAGAGTCAAACAAAGAAGATGTCAAGTTTCAGTTTTTTATAAATTACATATGAAATCTCTTAATAAATTGGGCTTAATTTATGTGGCACCACTTAATCCAAAAACCCAGGAATGACATAATGTAAAACAAGTGGGGTATTTGATTAATGTCTATGCCACTAAATCCAGTATAGTGGTGCTTGGGAGCTTAATCAACAACTATGGACACTAATAATAAAAATATAATAGTAAATAATAAATTTTATATAAGTGCATATGTATTTTATTAATAAATTTAAAATTTGGCTTAAAAAGTATCAAACTGGTCACTTTTTGGTTTAGAGTGTCAAACACAGGTTTTTTCATTTCTATTAGTAAATTTACTTATAAATTTCCCCTTAAATTGATATTTTAGCTAACCAAATTATTAAACAGAGTCAAGTTTGAGTAAATTTAACCTTGGTTTTTGGTTTCAAACCCCTAAATTACTAGTAAAAATTAGCTTAAAATTGGTTAAGCCAAAAATACTAATGGATTTACATATGCAGCACTTGACTCCCTGGTACTTGACAAGGTGTCAAGTACCAGAAAGTCAATCACCAGAGAGTGAAACTTACCACAGTTGCTGCCTGCTGCATGCCCAGCCTGCCAGCCAACCGCTGGCAGGGCACCCACTGTAGCTGGCCTGTCCCTCACTCTCAATGGGGAAATTACCAAATAGGAAAACTAAAAAAGGAAGTTTCCTCAAGTCACAATTTGGGGGAAATTGCTACCTAAATTGGGAACTTGGAAAATGCAGAGGGGATTGACAAGCCCACCTGAAAAATTCTTCATGCACCAAATCCAGTACATGAATTTGAGTTCATGAAGAAGGGCCAATCCTCTTCATGCCCCTGCAAGATGGATTTTGATAATACAATATCACTTGATAATTCACAATATCATTCAGGAAAGAGAATCTCAGGTAACACCAACTGTCTTGGGTTCCCAATCCAATACTTCCCAATATTCCTGCCACACAGAGGCAATACTATATAATAAAGATAAATCTCTTGATGATAGTTGTGCTACCATTGAGTGAAATTACCCTCAATAGTTATCACATAAAACATTCAAAGTCTTTTACCACTACATAAAGTCATAATTAAGCTTTGTCATCCCTTTCTCAGGAGCCAGGAGATGAACCATCTTATCTTCTCTGTTGTTATTACAGCCTGCATAGGAATTGGGGGCCACCAGATCACTTTTAAACTATATGATTCTTTTCAAGAACCCACTGACAAGTATTACTACAAGGAGCCAGTACAACTAAACACCTACCAACTCTACTCCTGGCCCACATTGGTTTTGCCTCACTCAACCTTGTCCATAGATGTATACAATTTTATGTACTATGTACTCATGTATTTTGCTGGTGATTTTGGACAATTTAATGTACATGCCAAGATGTTCCATTGGGTATTGACAATATACCCAATTATCACCTCACTTACAGTGTTCAAAGTTTTAAACTTGGCACCCTACCTTGCTAGAATACTCTCCCACATGTTGGTTATTTACACTAATAAAGGCAGGATTCTGACAGAGTGAGTGTGTTGAAGCCCCAGTGCACTACACCAAAAGGCTCCACTGCGTGTGAAACATGCTTGTCTCACACAGCTTCATTGTCTTTTGACTCTTTGATTAATGTAGTAAGACAGAACTAACACTTATATAGCCCACAGGAAAAAAGAAAGGCTCAAAGAAACCAACCCAAGAAAAATTCAATTTCTGTTTTTCAGTGACACCTTACAGTCAATTCATGTGTAAAATTTTTAAGGTCCAAAGCTTCTGGCTAAATTATTATAAACTATTGCGTTAAGAACTAAAATATTTATGTTGGTCAAATATAAAAATGTGGGTAAGGTTTTTAAAAGTAACAGAATTGAGGCATTTAATAATTTATACAAATTAAAATAGGGATTAAGATGGTTTATTAATTCTAAAAACATGAAACAAAGGTCAGTATTCACAATAAAAGATTGGGTTAAAAACTCTACTTCAATATCAGGATATTGATCTGCATTTATAGGTAGATTAAAGCTGTTAACAATCAAATTCTGAGTGTCATTAACAAAACTACTTAAATGCTGAAAAAGATAGTCAAAGGGAATCATGAAGCTAAGGAATAAAGATTTAAAAGAAATGTGAAAGAAAATTTTGAATTTAAGAAAAACAACATGCCACAAAACCTAAAATGTATCTTTGAAGGTGCAAGTCAAACAATCTTAACTTAAGTTGAAATTGGGAGAACTCAAGCTATCTATTGTTGCTTGAATTGAGGTAGTAAAAATCATAAGTTGCAAAACTAGCCATAGTTGGCTAGTTAAAAGTATAGGGTGAAGATTGGGAAAGCAGGGAACTTTGTGTAAGCTTGGAGCAGACATTCTAACTGTAAAAGTTAGAATCTGATGCTTGACAAGAGTTCAGAAGTGTGCCAGGGAATGATGTGAACAGAGAGCAAATGAGAAGAAGAAAAAACAGAGCCCAAAACATGATATACTGTAAATTCAGAACCTGAACGTAAAAATACAGGATTGTCAAATCCTTGGTCCAAATTTTGAATCACTTTTGCAGGCCACTCAGCTGAGTGAAAATTAAAATAATAAATAAAATTAACAATTTAATTTGACTTTTTTTGATTTATTTAAATTGGCAAATTTCAAATCTCTTGAGCAGATAACTCAACTAACAAAAGACAAAACACAACAAACAAATGCAGGATACATTAATCAGAAATACGGGATTCTAATGTACAATTTGAGATTTCCTGTATTTCAAACAAATCATAGACATCATGTAAAACTTAACAAGTCTGAAATTGCGGGATTGTCAAATCCAAGAACCAAGTTTCAAATCATAATTGCAAGGAATTTGAAATAAATATAATTTATGGGTGTCTCAAAAAGGATGCCAAAGGATCTAGAGTGGATCTGTGCTGATTCTTTTAGGAATCATAGGCATTCTCAAAAATCACCCTATTCCATTTTAGGACAGCTAAAATTTAGATCATAATATTCACAAAATTAACATATGTAACAATAAAATTGACTAAAATATACATTTCTCTTCTTGTTTTTAAAATTTCAATAACAATTTATTATGTCTTCTTTCAATAACAACCAAGTCAACAAGTTGTTCCCTAGCCTTGAAAAAATCATGCAGGGCTACACTGGGTCTCTTAACGGTGAAGCCTCTGTCTATGGCCACTCCCAACCTGCAGGCCCCTCTGCAAGCACTATCCAGGAGTCAGTTCTTTCTCCTGCAACTTCCATCATGGCCCTGTTTTCCCATCATGCACAGACAGCTGCCAACCCAAATCCCTTATCAGCAATGGCATCCAGAACCAGTCATTTTATCCATGGGGTCACCCAGAGAGCCCAGGACCCCAAAACAGCCAATCAGATGGCATTGACCAGTTCACAAGATGGACATATCTCTCCCCCAGCCAATCAGCCTGCAAGACGTAGAAGAAAACTAATCACTCCAGAGATTGTTCTTGAAATGGTTGAAAAGCAAGGGAAGCTTATGTCCCTCAGGGAAATTGCGGCCACAATGGGTTTTGCAAAGTCCACTGTGGCTGCAACCCTGCAAGCCCACGCCAACTGTGGCCCCCTACCAAGAAGACCTCAACTGGTGTCCATACTTCAACCAAAGGTGACACAGCCCATCCCCTTATGATGTCCATTATGGAACGTGACCCGTGGATGCCCCTGGTCCAGGTACGTCTCCAGTTGGGACTCCACGACATCTTCACCAACAAAAGAACAGTGAATTTGTGGATGCACAGAGTTGTGGTTGCTGCTAGAATCTTGTCCAATCAAGTTCTCAGTGGCCCCATTTTGGTGGACACTGACCCCTACAATTCAACTATTATTAATTTTATCAAAGGAAGGGCAATGAGGGCCTGTAATGACGTAAACTTCCTGTTGTATGCTAAGATATCTGCAAGTATCCAAGATTTTGGAGAGAAGTGTATCCAGTCTGACGTGTACAAGCGCAGCCCAATATTGTATTGGTTTGTTGGGGTTTTATTGGCAATTTCCTCATTGGGCGTCAATTATTACTTGGCAATATCAAACACTGCAGATGGGTATGCCTACCAGACAGAGCTCAAGGCCATGCTGGAGGAGTGGGCCACACCAAACACCGTGCACACAGTTGTACTGAGTGCGGAGATGGAGCAGCGGGAATGGGCTAACCAAGAAATTGGCAACAGCGCCCATGTCAACACTAAAAATGTCAACAGTGGCCATGTTGACACTTTTAATGTCAACTCTATAGTAAAGTGACAACCCGGTTTTACAAAATGTTGTTTCCTGGATGTCAACACTTTTTTAATTAACAAAATACTTTACCCTGAAAATTTTTAATATAAAAAATATTTCAGAATACATTATTATACTAAAATAATCCCAGAGAGTTCAAAAATGCAATAAAAAAATACTATAAGTAATAAGAATAAGGAGATATAAGCAACTATTTTTCAATTTACTATGTAAAACACACTCTTTATTATAAAATTATTTTTTATTCCCATTAAAATTAAAATTCCAATGAACCAAAAATAAAGATATTTATATATCATAATAAATACAAAATATAAGAAAACTCTATATTTAATTTATTATACTTTTTATAAGCACAACTGAAAATATCTCATACCTTAAAGATAAATTAACAAAATATAAGATATTTCTTACAAAACCATATTGAAACTGTATCTGAAACTTACCATTTATACTTAAAAAGATCATTACTATCCAAAAAATAAAGGAACCATTCAAATTTAAAAGTAAAAAATATATAGGAAAAGCAAAGCAAAGTTTATTTGGCTAATTAAAGCCACCAGCAAGAGCAGTTGCAACATCTTTAAGGTATTTTTTGATTTCCACCACCTTATACTTTTTCTTGACCACCTTCTGCATGTCCTCCTGGTAGTCTTGCTCCTTGGACTTCCTCTTATTGGGGGCCACCTGGTTGGCCAGGTTGCGGAACTTGGAGACAGTCCCGGCCTGCTCCTCTTGTAGCTTGGAGAAGAATTTGTTGTACTTGGGGTTGGTCCCAAACTTCACCTTCAGATGCTTATGCCAAACCTCAAGGCTAGAGGTGGTCTTCATCTCCCCCTTGAGGCAGGCGCCTTGACAGTTCCAAGGGGCAGTGGCCCGGCTCTTACCTCTCAGGGCAGTCACCTTCTTGCTACCCATTACCGCTTGAAGTAATCCAGGTATCCTTTGAAGATGGTGGAGTGCTTCTTCACGTAAGCATCCTCCAGGAGGGCCTCAAAGCCAAGACCAGTATGCTCTGGGCGCACAAAAGCCAAGGCAGCAAACTGAGTCAGGGCAAAGCGGCACTTTCTCTTACCATCATTAAGATACTTGTCAAAAAGGCCTTTCTCACTCTTGAGATTCTTGACAAGGGCCTGCCTAAAATGGAAGAAGAAGCCCTGGACTTCTCCATTGAAGGTGGCCTGGAAGGCTCTGAACTGAGCCTGCTTGAAGTCCATTATGATAACCTTTGGCCCAAGTGAGCGCGCATGAGCTAGCTGCTCAGTGGCTATGGCTGCCTCATCCTTCTCAGCAGAGGAGGGATTGGCCCTTGTGGTGTAGGTGGGAGGGGGGAGCTGGTTGGTAGGAAGGGAGCTCAAAGCATCCCAGAAAATCTTGAAGGCTCTGGTGTAGACTTCAGTCTTGGCACCAGGAAAGAGAAAGAACACAAGGGGGATGACCTGGTCATTAAACTGCCCATGCAGGACCCAAAGCTGCTTGAAGAGAGAGGGACAAGTAGCAAATGTGCCGTCACACAGCCAGGTGGTAGCAGTGTTCAGCTGCTCCAGGTTTTGGGTTGTGGCGTAGGCTACAATCCTATCCTTCACTTCCTGCCCATCATCATGGAGCAGGAACATCTCACCATCCTCTGTCTTCTTGAGGGCATCTGTGAGGATAAGGTCCTTGATACTGGTGGCACTCTTGGCCAGGGGATTGGAGGCTTGATGCCTATCACTCATGAACTTGACCAACTGGGTGTAGGTAGGGACCCTCTTGAGGTTGGTAGGGAACAGGTACTTGCAAGCAAGCACAGCCAGCTGGGTGGCAGAAAGATCTTTGGAGGTGGGCATCACCTGGATGAGATACCACTTGAGGAGGCGGGCTATGGTGGTATTTGGCATGATACAGGTATGCTTGCCCTTGATGGTTTGGACCAAGTCCCAGCGCTCAGTGTTAAGCCGCACGGGGAGGAGCGGTCCTTGCAGGTGTAATGGCAGCTCTTGAAGCCCTGGTTGACATTGTTGCAAGAGAAAATATACCCATTGGCCACCATGGCTGGCCCATCCTTTACGCTCATGATTGGGAAGTATTTGGGCAAGAAAGAGGGAACCTTGAATTTGCCGTCAACGTTGTAGATGTTGTGGGCCAACAGAGGGTCCCAAGGGCCAGCAGGAGCATGGCGGAAGCCAGGGAAGTAATTGGGGTGGGGCTTTGAATCATCCCCAGATGAGCTTGAAGGGGGGGGTTTGGCAGGGGTGGGGGAGCAGAAGAGGGTTTATTGCGGTGCTCCTCATGTGCAGGAGACTTATCTTTGGGTGGGGACTTTTGAGCTGAGTGCTTCTTCTTGGTTGGCTCCTCATCTGAAGCCAAGTTGTAGAAACTGTGATCCGTAAGGGAACCATTAGTTTCCTCTTCCCCAGTGGAGTGAGCAGGGCTCTTCTCAGGAGAGGTCTCAGGGGAGGGCTTTGGGGATGGCTTGGGGGATGGTTTGGGGGTGGCCTTCTTTGATGAGACAGGCTTCTTCTTGGTGGCTTTGTTGGGCTTAGAGGGACGCTTGATTCCTTTGGGCTGCTTAGAGGTGTTCTTATCCTAAAAAAATAAGTAAAAGTGTTTAAAATAAAGCAATATATTTAAAAAACAAAAAAAAACAGCTTAAAAAGCATAATATACACAAAGTAAATCTTATATGGTTTTTATTGGCATGTAAAAGTTAAAAAATACTTATATAGTTTTTATTTTATTAAAGTTATAAATAACAAGTTAAAAGTTAAGAAATGTGCAAAAGTATTATATTTAAATATAAATTTTATTTTAAAAATTGAAACATATGAAAGGGCAAATTCAAACATACAAAAAATCAAAAAATGAGAAGTTTTTATTATGTAAAACATCTAGTTTTATATGTGAGAACTGAAAAGTGTCAACATTATGAGTGACAATTAGTAAAAAAAAGCTGAATCCTCACTGTCAATTACAAAAATTGTAGACATTATTTTTGACAACATTGTCACTGTCAACATTTTTCTGAAAAGTTACTATGTTTTTTCATAGTACGCTTAATTAAATTTAAGCAGGCTAGCAAAAATTAACTGTTTTCTGTGTGTTTTTATTCACATATAAAAATTAAAAAAACATATAAAATAAGTAAAAAAAAGTATCAAGGTTCTTTATTCTTTTATTAAAAATGATATTTGGGTAGTAGTAATATGATATTTTACCATTGTGTATATGTGAAGTTGTGAAGAAAGTTGTATTCAGTATTGAAAAGGGTAAAGTGTTGACAACGTCACTTGCGACATTCTTTATATGAGGTGGCATATTAATCTAGGCTTAATTGTGCCACTCTAATTTGCTTAACTCCACCCCAGGGGATGATCACAAGCAAATAAACAACATTTATGAGTGTCAACATTATTTTTAATAATAAATTCTATAGTAACTTACATAGTAAGTCACGCTTAAATTATTGGATCCCTGTTAGCCACCAATCCACTTAATATATCAAAGCCGTAATAAGTGCCACATAAATATTTATAACATGAACCTTTCAACAATCAAATGTATGTGCACTGTCTTTTTCAATATAATAATTCAATAAAAAATATTTTTAAATGCACACTTATTTTTTTACTGTATATGCTTCAGTTTTGTTATTAAAAATAAGTTCAGTTTAAAAAGTGTTGACATTAACACTTTTACGTTGTGAAAACAAATAAAAAATAAACTAATGTTATTAGTAAAAGTAAAGGAAAAATCAGGTTAAATCAAGTTTTTTATTAGGCTTAATATTAAATTGTGTTGAGATGGCCACAATTTTGTTGTGTTTTCTGGGTTTGCACCCCTGAACACTTTAAAAAAAATAATTAAGCTAGCGCAACTAGCAAAAAACAGGAGATTTAGAGTTTTGAGTCAACAGTGGCCATGTTGACAAAGTGTTGACATGGGCGCTGTTGCCAAGAAATCAGGGCTGTGGGGCATACCTGCTGATCCTATCCCATCAACTATGCCAACATGCATCTTGCAGATGTATGTCTCTACAATTTTGGTTCTGCCCTCAGGCACCTAAAGCCTGCCACCTACAACAAACTATGCACTCAAATTGATAAGGGGTATGAGCCTTTCCCTTCTGCGTCTGTCCAGGACTTATTTGATCTCATCATTTTCTATGCAAGTGATAGTGATAAGTACAGAAAGGACCCCTGTCTCCCCCCATGCCAGTCCATCTGTTTTGTCAAGCCAGTATATGTGACAGAAGAAGAATTTGAGCAATTGAAGCAATCAGCTCTTGCTGCCCCTTCCCAGTCAAACAACCCTGCCTCCCCAACCCCCCATCAAGCCACCTGCCTTCCAACCCTGACTCCCAAACCACCACTCATTCCCTCCCCACTATCTCTGATGCTGCCTCTTTCACAGGCACAGATTAAGGCAATGTTCATTCTGCCCATTCCCTCCCCTTCCTGTCCTTTGATTAGTAAATAAATCTTTTCTTTGTGACAACTTATTAAAATTGATATCTCTCTTTCAATTCATAATTAATAATATTTTCTTTTTATATTATCAACATTTCTCATAATTAATACAATGTACATTTTACAAATAGCTTAAAATTATGAGCATACATATTTTTCATCATCATTGATAAATTAAAGACAATAAACATAAATATTGGATTAGAATATTGCAATTAGATGTCAACTATTGATATTTTGATATTATATGCATAACTCAATGAAATTTGTTTAATAAATGTCACTATAAACTAGGCCTTTTTTGTTATAATTTGTCTAAATGGGCTGTGTTTATATTAGAGAGCCATTAATGCTTAGTACAAATATTGATACATAGTGCATTTTACAGCCTGTATATTTACCTATTGGTAATAATTCTGTAAACTTTTCAGTTAGATTTTGTGAGTAATAATAATGTAATGTGTTAATAAATTAAAGTTTACTATCATTAATTGAATGATTTTCTTTGCTGTGGCAATTGTGAATTTTCTGATATTTATGCACTAGTATCCAATTGGTTGGCTTCACATCCAATTTCACAGGCAATAGGAAAACAAGCCATCACCCCAAGACTGGATGTGGTCAGGGTGGCGGCTTGTTTTCTTATTGCCTGTGTGATTGGATGTGAAGCCAACCAATTGGATACTAGTGTATAAATATCATAAAATGCACAATCAACACAGCAAAGAAAATCAACCAATTAATGACAATAAACAGTAATCTATTAACACATTACATTATCATTACCTCGCAAAATCCAACTAAAAAGTTTATAGAATTATTACCAATAGGTAAATATACAGGCTGTAAAATGCACTATGTATCAATATTTGTACTAAGTGTTAATGGCCCTAATATAAACACAGTCAATTTATTTTAAATTGTAATGAAAAGACCCAGTTTATAGTGACATTTATTAAACAAATTTCATTGAGTTATGCATATAATATCAAAATATCAATAGTTGACGTCTAATTGCAATATTCTAATCCAATATTTACATTTATTGTCTTTAATTTATTAATGATGATGAAAAATATGTATGCGTTGAAGATAGTACTATAAAAACCAGTTTTTTGATGGAATTCAAACAATATGTCAACAATCTATAACTTGATCAACAAATTAGAAGCACACCTGCAAAAGATTGTTGAAATAGAAAGAAATATCAGGGAAATAGTGACAGGAAAGCTGGGTAACAAGGGCCAGCCACTAATCCAGTCAAAAGAAGATGCTCTGGATAAATTGGAAAACACTATAGATGAAAAGAATAAAGAAAAATTACTTAATCTACAGGGAACAATTTTATCAAGTCTAAAGTTCAACAACACAGCCTACAATTTGTGGGAGTTCTGGCAGGGGGCCAAAGAAAACAATAAGATCAAACTAATTGAAGGAAAAGAAATTTAAAAGGAAACCAACACCAATGAAGAAGAAACCAACCAAATGGAAACAGATGAAAATGAAACACAAGCAAGAAGTAGAAGCGCTTCAAGAAATACAGAAGCTTTATCAACTGAAAACCAAGAAACACAAGTTGCAAGAAATATAAGAAAAATTAAGCCTAGAAAAATTAATGAGGAGCATCCAATGCTCATGAAGTTTGCCGAAGTGGCGCCTGTGGCTGAGGGGGGCACAGGGGAAACAATTAGTAAGTCTTTTTATGTTTTACTTATATTTATTTTAGTCATCACCAGGAATGGGGATGAGGTTGCAGAAGTGGCGGCTTATACGCCAAGTTGGTTTTACAGGGATTACCAGTCACTGGTGGCCCCTCTAAAACAAATAAATAAATAAAAATCAAATAAATAAAATAATTCAACAGAATATGAATAATTTTTTTAAAATTGAAGCTCAAGATAGGGAATATTCACCACCTGCGGGGTGCTTGCCATGGATAAGGGAAGCATATGAACTAGGATCAACTATCAAAATCAAAGAAATGAATGAAATTTGCGGGGATATCAAACTGAACTTCAATGAATACATATACAAAAGCATTCAATGATTCCCCTTCACAAATATCAACAAATATGAAAAGAATTTAATAAAAACCGACTTTTAAATAGGAAATGAATATTTGAAATCTGCAATTTTTAATGAAGTTTTTAAGGCATTATCAAGTAAATTCAGGGATGCAGTCCTTGTGAATAATTTTAAACCTTTATTTATTTCATTTGCCAAGGCCTGGGGGGCTGATACAAGTTGGGCGCCCCCCGGAACCCTCTTCAAGTTCAACCAAACATCCTATATTAATAGGTTAGTTCAAACTTTCAAAAAATTATGCATGTTCTCAGAAAAGTATACCTTGCAAAGAATCCACGTTGCAGTATACCTGGGAATCCTTCTCCACTGCATATTAAAAACCAACGTCAAAAAGTTGGAGGATGTACCTATTCAAATGGATATTTGCCGTGTAGCCCTTGGCCGCCAGAAGACACCACAGGGATACAAGACAGTCAAGCATGTCCTCTATGATTCATTTGCATTGGCAACGCTATACAGGTACTATGTGCCCCCCAAAAAAAACCCTACTAGTCAATTTGCTCACCTGCCTGCCTTTTATCAAACAATCAGCAACCACTGGGGTACAGGGCACCACCCCTCTAGCAATCACATCCAGGGTTGTCCACCACGTACAGAAGAGTACATGGATCCAATTAGATGCATTAGCCAAAAATTTAATTTTGGGGTATAATTCCCCAGAATAATCACATCCCTTTGCAGTTAGCATCCTCCAGTAAATATTTTCCCCTTGCAAATTAATTTTTTTACTTTTTATATTTTAATACTAAATTTTTAATACTGAAATATGTACTATTTAGATTTTACTATAAAAATTTAAATATTACATATTTAAATATTAAAAAATTTAGTATCTAAAAGTTAATATTAAAATTTTAATAATCCATATTACAATATTAAAATTTTTAATATCAAATATTTTGATATTGAATAAATCACAATTTAATAAAATAGTTAAATTTCAAATATTTAAACTTTAATATTTAACTTTTACAATTTATAATTATAATTTTACTTTTAATATTTTTATTTTAAATTTTAGTATTTAAATAATAATATTAATATATCTAAATATATTACAAGACATTAGTTAAAGTTGTGACCACATCAAATATTAAAAATAAGTTAAAATTTTTTTATTTATTAGCTTGTTGAGTACGGGTTTATTTATCACATAGATAAACATCAAGAATTAAATTTATCTGCATCATGCGGCCCGCTCCACTATTGTTCTAAACAAATGATTGTTTAGAACTCAAATTACCTTTCCCTTGTAATGTGATTTGGTAAACATATTTGATATACTTGACCTGTGTCCTAAGTACTAATTAGTAAGCAATACATGAAAGTCATTGGTGGTTGTGTCGTGTGGCTATAGTGGCACTGAAATAACACGGATCAGATGATGACATGCAAGGTCCAATTTGTGGCTTAAAAAAGCCAAAGTACCATCAACAAGTCACAATTATTTAAATAAACTAATTTATTTCTATCTTTTTTTAATTTATTCATTTGTTAGCGCAAAAGCCAATAATAATATTCAGTGCATTATAATAAAAATATTTCTCCTCATACCTAGTATAATTAATTTTACTTACCTTTTCTACATATTCTTAAATGTCTATAATACATTCAAACGTCACATTATTATATATAAATAATAATTATTGAGTCATGATAAAAACAAACTAAATAAACAAAAACTAAATAAAACCCAGAGTGCCCATTTATCTGATTGGCTCAGAGGCCAGGGCTTTGGGGAGGAAGGATTATGAGTACTTGTAAAAAGCTGCCACCACATCAGGTGGCATTGCAAATTGGCTAATCTCAAGAATATTGAATAGATCCTTGGTGTCCTGAGGAAGGCCTTGTTTCACCTTATTCTTGATCCAATCAAACACCTCCTCAATTGGATTCAGGAATGGGGAATATGGCAGGAGGAAGAGAAGTCTGATTGGACAATTGGTAAGTTAGTGGCTGGAGGTGTAGCTGTTTTTGTCAATGGGGGAATTCAGACACAACCAGATCCACTTTGTGGAGCCCAACATTATCAAGCACAACAATGTTGGTTGTGCCACTGTAGTTTATCCAAAAGTACTCCTTGACAGCTCAGAGAAAATTGAGAAAGGTCCTGCTGTTATGGGAGCCTTTAATCATCTGATATTAGTCCAACCTGCAAGGACCAAGAAGCGCAACCATGGAATAGGTCTGGGAACAGACAGCTGCACAATGGGCTACGCCGTCCTTGGACCCCTTATTGATCCACCCATGCCTAGACCTGAGTGAGGAGGAAAACAACAATTTGTCAATATAGAAGAACTGGACATTCCCAGTCTCCTTTAGTGCCATATATGTCTTGGCATAAATGCGTCAATCTTCAATGGTCTTTTCACTGTTTCTATTGTACAGAGAAACTCTGAGTACCTTCCACAAGAAGCCCAAATCAACCATTGCTTTGTAAACAAGGGTTTTAGAAACAGAAAGCCTGAACTCTGTGGCAAGCATTGATTGGACAGCAAGTGTGTCCAGGTTGCAATTCTTGGCTACCCACTGCTTGATTGCATCAATATAAACGGGCCGAAGGAGTTTGGGCTGCCGCTTAGCCTTGGTGGATTTGGCAATTTGCCTGGTGTTGCCATACTTGGTATTGATGCTGGCAATTTATCTGGCTGTGACACCAAATTGGGATGCAATATCCCAAACTGCCATTCCCCCATTCAAGCAGTTGAGGAGAGCTTCACGCTCACTATCCGTCAACTGATGCCGGCCCTTGGCAGGTACCATGGCATCCTGGCTACCAGGCTTGACACAGAGGACAGGGACCTTTGTGTAGAAGGTGGGATCACGCTTGCTTGTAGTGGCGCTGTCAATGGTTGAATAAACAATAGGCGCAGATGATTCCTTGATGGTGGCCAATGGCTTTTAGGTGGTGTCAAAGACGCGGGGGCAGGAAGTAGCAACTCTTGGGTCAAGAGTGTGGGGCCGTGTCAGGAATGACAATTTGGATGCTCCTAAATCTCAAAATACGGAATCAGAGTCAAACCCTGGACAAAACCCTTTGCAGACCGCCAGACTCATAGGCTGGGAACGCAATAATCCACTACTAATTGATGAAGTTGCTGCCAGCCCACCAGGACCCAAACCCTTAGCTGTCCCGCAGGATTCTGCAAGTGAACTGCCAGTGCAAGATGCCAGGAATTGCCCTGAGGTGCCAACGCCTGATACCAGTGGTTTGCCCTGTGAAATAGACAAATCTCTCCCTGAAAGTTAATCCAAACTCCCCCAAAGTCCTGGGAAGGCACTGAACCTAAAGAGGCACCCAATACCTGAATCAATAAACAGAAGGATTTGAAGTCTTCTCACCCCAAAGCGGCCAGTGGCAAACTGTCAGTGCCGAGCGCCACACTGCCATCTGAGACACCTGATGCCAACCTGCCCAAGCCTTGAAAACCCGACCAGGTAGTGAAGCCTGGCAGCGTGGTATAAATACCTGCCAGGCCAAGATCAACCCCCATTGTCATTTTTAAATAAAGGTTATGAGATATTGGTTTCCCCAACTATTGCCATATTTTATTCTTGCCATCTTCCAGTTAACCCCAATATTGTCCACCTGCCCTGCCAGCCCACCAGCTATGTACCGCCTGCCAGGTGCCCCCTTTGGTCCTGTTCATTTCACAGAGTACCCCTTAAATCCTGAGTACAAGGACTACACGTCCAACAACATACTAGCCCGGTATTCCTTGGCCAGAACTACCGAGTTAACCAGATACAACTGAGAAGGCCCTTGGTACGTTACCAAACCCCATCTGTTCAGAGATAAATACAACTTTCTTCCTGCCTACCAAATGGACATGGAACCACCTGTCACCCTTAAACCAATGCCTGCCTCTGCCGCCAAGCTCCCACTGGACTATACCAACAAGCTTTTTGGAGATATATATGTTACTCTCACAGGAGTAATAGATACTATTGTCCCAGCTGCTGGTCCATGGTTGTGGGTGGGCAAGTCAATGTCCTACCTCATTAAGTTAGCACCAATCCTTTGAGGGGCTCTGCCCACCCAGTCCGCAACCCACCAGTTCCCAAACACTAGCGAGCCGGTCAATCAGGGTTGGTTCCCTGACAGGCCGGGTGACAACTGGGCAAACAGTGGAGGTGTAAGTAACCTCAGTGTTCCCAGTGACCCTGGTGTAGGAGACTTTGGTAGCAGGCCTTGAAAGTGGCTTCTTCCTGGGATTCAAGCTGCTAGTTCTGGCTTGGGATGCAGGAGGTGGTTGGCTGGCGCTGACACCTTGGGAGGCCTGTGTATTGGCATGACTCCCCTCAAGTTGGCTTCTAGATCTGTTCTTGGACCCTCTGGGACGCCCTTGTGGACAGGCTGCCCCGTGGGCTGGTGCAGGAGCAGGTTGGGAATGCAATTGATGGTCCATAAAAATAAAATAAATAAAAAATATATTTTAGATTAAAAATATGTATTTGTTTGGATTTATTGGTTTAGTTGTGGGTAGTTGTTTTCTCTTGATTTAGCCTTGAATAGTAGCAGAGCTTCTTTATCCGTGATTTGAAGTGAATAATATTGTATCCTTTCCAGGTTTGGATGATTTTAAAGTTTAATCACTTTTTATATCTAATTATGGTTATTGAGATTGAATTTTTAGTTGGATTTTATGCAGAGTGGAGCTTCTTTATTTGGGTTGGTGTTTCCTAGTGTGCTTAGTGTACATTAAATTTGGATTCCAGTTCCCGCAATTAATATCTGAGTTTACTAGTGGCATTCAAAAGTGATTTGAAATTTGGTTCTTGGATTTGACAATCCCACAATTTCAAAAACATAGTAAACTTAATGAAAATGGTTGATGGATTTGAACGCTTCAAATCTGATTCCAGCTAATTCATTTTGTCCATTGAAAATATGCTGTTCAACTTGAACTTTACAAAGTGTCTATGAGTTTCCGCATTTTCAAATATTCAAATAAAAATACAAAAATCAATTTAATTAAAAAAGGCCATCCTGCAAAAGTGATTCAAAATTTGGACCAAGGATTTGACAATCCTGCATTTTTACGTTCAGGTTCTGAATTTACAGTACATTCAGATTTGCAATTAAGGTAATAAAATAAAGTACTAACTTTAAAGCTAGTAAAAAGTGAGGAAGCGTGAAGACCCAGATTTGAATCCTGTTAAAGTCAACAGTAAGCTTTGAAAAGCAACAAACCAACCAAATTTAAAAAGGAATAAAGGTTGAAAGCTTGGAAACATAAAGGGCAGTGTGAAGGTACTTTATTGATATTTTTTTAAGGAATCCATAGTTAGAGCTTAAAGGATAAACCAATGGTTAAAAGCAGTTGAAAAACCAAATAATATTGTGAATTCTAGGCTCATAGTAGCAGCAAAAGACAAATTCTGACAATATTCCTAAGAAGTCTGCTAGTACACCCCATCTTTTTCACTATTTTTTATAATAGTAAGGTATCAATCAAATGTTTACAATGGAGGCCCCTGAGAAGGTGACAGTTCAAAACCTCCACCTTTGGTGTACTTCTTCAGCACCCTTGCTCTTTTGTTGTGATGTGTCTATTTTGGTACAGTAGTTTTAAAAGCTATGACAACAAGCCAAAATAAGATTTAAATGAAATGAACTCAGATTTAAGAAAAATTAAAAATAAACAAATTTATATGGATTTACAATAGATTTGGGTTCATTTCAATTTTGCTTAAATCTGAGTTCATTTTGTTTAAATCTGAATTATTTTTGCTTGTTGCCATAGCTTTTAAAACTACTGTATAAAATAAAATCACTTTAGCAACATAATTATTTAATTATTTTTTATTTGTCTATATATAATAGTCCCAAAGCTTGTTGCCCATATTATATACTTTACATCAGGCTGTAAATTTATATATTTATTATTTTTTGTCATAAATGTGCTTTTTTAGCTGTACATAATAACCTATCTGTGATATTCAACAATTTTATCTTAAATAGACACCCATAATAAATTATTTATGGTTTATGATTCAGATTACATATCTTAATTAATATGCACTGATAACAGTGTGATAACTTTTTTAATTTGACTTTCTAATTGATATTCTTGTTGTTAGTTTTAGTTATAGAATTTTGTGATACTGTGTTTCTTTAAACACTGAATTTGAATTCCAATTAAAAAAGAGTTTCTTATAAAAAAGAAGTTCATGAATGGATTGATGCTTTAAATTAAGTGCCTAGATTCTTTCCCCCCAGAACTTAATAAACATTATAGATTCAGAGTGCTACTGAAGTTATTTTGTTTGTATGATCAGTTGGGTTGTTGTTAATTCTAAATAATTTTTACATTATATTTTTTTGTTGTGTCTAGACATTTTCAACCATAAATGCCCTTTTGTCCATAAAATGGGTAGGACATGCTATTTTGAAAATGGCACTTCAATTTACGCCATCTCAAATTTAATTCAAGATGGCGTTTTTTGTGTTAGTGATTTTGAATCACAAAAAAATAAAATAAATAATAAAATAGTTAAAATTTACTTATACCTTTATAATGCAGCATCTCAAATTTACGGCATCTTGATTCTGTCACTTCAATTCAGATTAATTAAATCTTATTTTGCTAACTTTATTTACATATGAAATCACTTAGTATGGAGCGTGTTTACGCCATCCTGACTTTACCTCATTTCAAATCTTACTATTTATCTTTAACTAAAATAAGCTTATACCCAAACTAAAACAAAGCCTGCTGTATAGTGCCAGAAGATGTTCCTATAGTATTAATCCTAAACACTTATACTAAGAACAACCTAAAAAGACGCCACTATGATAGTCCTTCAAGTGATTGTCATTGCTGGGTAAAAAAACTAGTATTGTTATATGTAATTTATAACTTTATTATACATGGATATGTTGATAAGGATTCTCTTAATAAAATATTTTAATAGTGATTTTAATATGGAAGGGGGTGATTACGCCATTTCAATTTATGTCACTTCAAATTCCACTGAGTTTCATATCACCCAATTGATCTGATGCGCACAATGGATAGGGGAAAAAAGGAGAAATTACCTATGACACCAGGCTACAATATATCTATTCCCCCACCGCAATTCTTGCTTTCCACTTTTCAAAAGTACCATTTCACATAAAAAACCATATTAATAAAGAATGTAAGAAATTAACTGAAACTTTGCAGATATATATTTTTTGATCTCATCTAAACAACTGGGTACTTTTTAACCCCAGTTGTATAAGCTAGTTTTTGAGAAATTCAAGTTTTACTCTTTGGCCTGGTTGAGTTAGCTCCACCGTAGATTTGTTAATTTAATATAAAAAATGGTCAAAAACACCAAGTTTTTGAGCTACAGCACCTCAATTACGTCACTTCAAAAACGCCATTTTAAAAGCAAGTTTTCAGTCAAAACTCAAAGTTTTGCCTACTTGTGTTACTAATAAAAATTTATTTTTACAAAACAAAAAACATTGAAATTTTCATATTATATATTTTTAATTTTTTTCTACAATTCTGTGTAAAAAATTACTACTTTTTATATTAAAAACATTCTCATTTTTCTCTTTAAAAACAACCCCCAAATTGCTCATATTTTTAAACTAATTCACTTTTAGATGCCTCCCAAGTCAATTACCAAAGCTGCGCCCAAGGCCTCCAAGGCCTCAAAGTCCAAGATCACTCCTCCAAAGGCCAAAAAGGCCAAGACTACCCCAAAGAAGCAGCCCTCTAAGGCCAAGGCTCCCCCCAAGACCCCACCTCCATCACCTGAGCCAGAGGGAAACAGTCCTACCCCTCCCCACTCTCCATTTGTGTACTCCCCCTCGGATCCCCAAGAGAAGTTATTCAACTTCAATTGCCACTCTTATCCCACATCAGAGCCTGAGGAGGAAGAAGAGCAGGAGCCTGATCCTGGTGCTCCTACAGATGACCAAATTGAGCTCTGGGATCTTAATACCATCCATAATATATGCAATCAAAATGGTACCTTTGCTGTGCCTGCCACTTATCCAGCCAGCTACCCCATCATGACAAAGAAAGAGGATGTCAGCTTTATCTACAAGGGCTACAGCTTCATCTGTAATGACAAGAAAAAAGCCATTTGTCAACATCACTTTAAATGTGATAACATTGGCTGCTCAGCTAGACTCACTAATTATGGGCTCTCTAGATTTATAGTCCTAACTGTCAACCATGACTGCACTGAGCCTTTTGACCCCCTTTACCAACTTATCTGCTGGTTTCTTTGCCAGGTGATCCCAACCACCAAGGATCAAACCGCAACTAGGGTCATCAATGATACCCTCCTTAATTTAAATGATACCCAACTTGCAACTGTTGGTGGTGCCTCAAAACTACAGAGATATCTCACTGATCAGAGATATGCTCTGAGCACTGAAGGCGTCAGTGCTACGTCCATTGACCAATTGATCCTTACGGAGGAACAAAAATTATCCTGCCATGAGGAGATATTCCTTCTTCACAATGATGGTCAACGCGCCCCTGAGAGTATTATCTGCTTTGCCACAAGCCAGGATCTACACAACCTGCTGAAATGCAAGAACTGGCTTGCAGATGGCACTTTCTTAACCTGCCCAAAGCTATTTAGCCAGCTTTGGAACATCCATGGGCATGTTGGAAATCTGGTTCTTCCCCTGGTCTTCTACTTCCTTCCCAGCAAGAAACAGCAAACTTATGTCTGTGCTCTTACAATTTTAAAGGCCAAGTTGGATGAGATCCTCCTCACCATTGAAGAGGAGCCCAAGGAAACCAGAGGGCGCAAGAAGAAGGCCCAGTCCCAGGAAGAGGAAGCCATCCCAACCAGGAATCAGGAAGAAAGCCTTCCCTACCATAAATATCTGGTAGTGGATTTTGAACAGGCTCAGGCAAATGCCTTCATAAGAGTCTTCAAGAGCTCCCCCCAGGGATGCTACTTTCACTTCCAGCAGGCACTCTGCTGCCGCCTCCAAAAGTGCTCTGACCTCTATGAGCTGGCCAACTCTGAAGGCATCAAAGAAGCCAAGGACGTCTTCAATTGCTTTGCTGCCCTTGCTCTGGTTAGAAAGGAGGAGACAAATGCCTTTTACAACACCTGACCTCTGCCATCCTTATATCCTTTCTAACCAGGCATCCTTTGCTCTGTTCATTGATATTTCAAAACTCAATGTGTTGGAGTATTTCAAGGAGCACACCACATCAGAAAAGGTGGTGACTCAATCCAGAGAAACTTTTATAAGCAGGTAAAATATGGTTTGATCAAGATCACCTCTTTCCTTGAAGGGTGGCATAGCCAGTTTGCAACAAGAGTCAGAGTTCATAAGCCCAAATTCAACAAGATCATGATCCATTTAAAAACCCAGAAGGCCATCTCTGCCCGTCTCTTTAAGACTGATATGAAGACCAAGGGTGATCCCCCTAAGCAGACTAGGGCTGTAAAGAAATATACAGAAATCAGCAAGGTGGTCCTTGCCTACTATCCCAAGGATAGAAAGCTTGAGCATCTCCAAGCTATCTCAGTTGCTCTTTCAACCAATATATGGGTCATTATTTGTTAGATTAATCTGTTTCCTATTAACTGTGCTACTTAAAACTTTAAAATTTTGTTTTAATTTTATTATCAATAAATTTAAATAATTACAACAATTTTATCAAAATAAATCTTATTTAATCCTTATAATATAAAAACATATATTAAATTAATCATTTTCTACTTACAGCTAAATTAAACTATATTAAAAGCTAGTAAAAATCTTATTTCATATACCATTATTTCTTGAAAGCTGATTAGTACAAAATGACATCATTCTAAAAAGAGCAACATAAAAATACAATAAAAACTGATATGATGCTTTTTGTTGGAAATTAAATTGTTGCCTAAAATCTTAGCTTTTTTAAAATATTTAATTTGAAATATAATAATTTTTGAATCCCTCTTTTTAAAAAGAGGGCAGATAGCTTTTTTGCATATTTAATAAATAAATATTAAATAATTTTGGATTTTCTTAAAAAAATCTAGTAAAAAGTTAAAAAAAACTAAAATTAAAACTGAACTTTTATTGAAATTTCAGTGATCTCATTTAGCATAAGTAATTTATTCTTAAGTTAGATTTTATAGAAAATATATAATAAGAACTTATAAGAGAGTAAAAGTTTTTCTTTTCAAAATTTTAAGTATTTGATATTAATAAAATAGCTTTATACAACTATTTAATAAAATTATATTTTTATACTGTATGCTAGAGATAATATGTATAAAAAATTCAAACATAAAAAAGAATGTATCAAAATCTTGCTTTATTTAATTAAATTTTATAAAGGTTAAAATTTATTTAAACTAAATGGAAAATGATCTTAGTCATTGTATCTATAAAAATAAGATACAAATTTAATTATACAAGCAAATATTTATATGTGATTAAAAATAACATTTTTGTTTTGATAGATTTAAGATATATAAAGTTCATTTTTTAAGAACTGTTAAAGGTTATAATAAACTTAAGTTTATTTAAAAAAAGGTTTTTGAGTTGGTTACTAAAAGTAAGCTAAATAATGATTTATACTTTAAATTTAGTTTACTGATTAAAACATCATACTTTAAGAGTTAATTAGCATATTTTATTTCAAATAATAATTTCATAAGCTTACATTAAAAGCCACTTCAAGATACTAAATTGGTATTGAAATATAAAGTTGCAGCACAATTCCAAAAGCTGAGATTAAGGGCTTTCTAATGATACTAGTTTGAGTGAGATTAAAGTACTATTTGCAGAAATATCAACAGTTAACCAGAATATAAAAAGGGGTAAATAAACAATGATATCAGACTTCAGGGGTGATATTGATAAATTAAGGAGATCAGTTGGGGATTTATGCCTGTAGTGCAAAAGCTCAGCTAACATGGTATTTAAACAGCTCAACTTTACAGAAATTTACTTTACAATCCACACCTTTACTCCTCTCTGATAACTGTGCATCTATTTTCAAGCAAGAACTTCCTGAACCAAGCCAAGGAACCCAACCACTATCATTATGGAACCTATCAAGTTTGCACCTCATATGACACCCTTCTTCTCACTGGGGGCTTCTACTAAGAGAGAAAGAATCTCTATGCTTAAACAAGCATTCCTTTTCACTGCTGGCAGTGATCTTAACAGCTTTGTTGAGCATTTCTTATTAAAAACAGAGTTTGGAAAAAGTACCTTCTTACCTGTCATACAAAATTCTAAGACAGATGATTTCCTTAACAACCCAAAGGAATTGATGTCAGAGTCCCCTGCCAAGCACCTTCCTTCCCTAAGAGCATTGGTTACATTAAGCTACAGTCTGAAAGAGCTTTGGAATTGTGGATTTCAAATGACAAAAAATGAGTATTCATATTCTAAAAAAATAGAAAATGCTAAAAAAGCATCATTAAATTCAAAAAATAAAAAAAGGAAAAAATGATTCAGTAAAAAAAGAAAACATAAAAAATATTTTAAAACATATATTAAAAAATTCATTTCCAACTAGCCAATTCACTAAAAAATCCCCTGGATTGATTTATGAAGAATTACAAAAAGAGTTGAGTGAATACTCAACTAAAATAAAATACTCATTATTGAAAACAAAAAAAGAAATTTATGAAGATATGAAAATAAAAAACAACATTTCTATTTCACTTTCCAGTTTTTATAAGCTTATTCCTAATAATATAATTAAAAGCAAAAAGCAAACTGATGTGTGTAACATTTGCAACTTAAAAAAGTCATTAGAAATGAAGAAAAAGGATTTGAGTATAAAGAAGTTGCCATTGCCTAAATCTATTAAAGAAAATTTGGAATCTATTGACCTACATGAAAAGTTTTATAAGCATCAGAATAAAGAATATATTAGTGATATAAATAATCTTGATAATAATTTGTGTGTTATAGTAATAGACTATAAAGAAAACTTTAAAATAGGTGGGGGTCCTATAAAGACAAATAATTGTTTTTATGAGAAAATACCTATTTCTTTGTTAGGATTTGCAATTGCTTTTAAAGAAAATGAGAAAATTAAATATGAGTATCATGACTTTTTATCTGAAATTTTATCTCATGACTCTTTGTTTTCAGGTCAGTGTTTGATAAGTCTGCTTAAATATAATAAATTTAAAAATATTAAAAATATTAAAGTTTGGACTGATAATGGTAATCATTTCAGATCTTATGAATTCTTATATTATCTTTTTAAAGAGGTACCTAAAATTATAAAAGGAACAATTAAGTTTAATAGATTTGTTGAGTATCATGGCAAAAGTATTGTTGATGGTCATTTTGGTGTATTATCTAAAATATTTAAACAAAAGGAAAATGAGATGTATATAAAAAATATAAATAATCTCAAAATGGTTTTTGAGAGAGAGGAAGAAAGAAAGGTTCTATATGAGATACTTGTAAATAATTCAGATGTTTCCCAAAAAACCTTTTTTCACATCTATGATAGAAAATCTAGGCCTAAAAAAGCTGGCTTGAAGTCAAAGCATTTTATGTTAATCTTTCATATTTAATGAAAGATGGTGAGCTGTATGTTTCACCTTTGACATTTGAGAATGTTAAGGAGTACTCCAAAATAAATTATTGTGCAAAGTTCTGCACAGATGACAGAGAAACAAAGAGAGCTGATACTACTAAAGGATTAGTAGGACATGTTCATGAAGTTGGACGCATAACAAAAACTTATATTTCACATAGGGTAAATAGTCTTTTAAATACAACAACTTTTTTTTCTAAAAATAACTAAGAAATTAATTATATGAGCCAAAGATAGAGTAATAGCAATTATAGCTTTGGGGCTGCTATTACTCTCCCATGCAACTCATATATTTAATTCTTGGCTTATTAGAATAGAAAAAAGGGTTTTAGCAAAAAATACAGTTAATAGAAATAAGATTTATTTCTATTATTTGTATATTTTACACTCTTAAACTTTTCTTCAGTAAACTAAGCATTATACTAATGTTCAAAAAACATAAGTTTATGACTTAAATGATACCAAAGAAGTTAAAAGGCTTTGAAATGCTTAAGCTGGCGCCTTGGCTTAATCTAACAAATAATGACTCATATGATCCTTTCTCAATAAACTATTCTTTATCTTCTCTCTTATTTCCTTTGATTTTACCATTCTTTGACTTTTTTTTGGTATTTGATACAATTCTATGCTTATTTTAAAGTATGGATCAAAGTTATAATATATGAAAATAGTTGTTTTTGGGTATATTTTAACTTTTGGGCTTTACACAACTATGTTGCTACTAGTTGACCCCATTTTTTATTGCAGATTTGAAATTCTGAGGCTTTTTTAAGCCTAGAAATGTTTTTTGAATTTTATTTTTTGGGAATTTTTTGGGTAATTTTTGGAGTTCAAAAAATCTAAAATTTTAAACCCGTTTTTTCTTAGTCGAAATGCCATCAATCAAAATGGTGTTTTTACTATAAAATCAAGATAGCTAAAAATCGAGATGGCATATTTTGAGATGGTATTTTTCGAAATGCCGTTTTCGAAATGGCTTGTCCTACCATAAAATGAGCCTTTATTTTTACTAAATGATTGTATTTTGTTCTGGACTGAACTGATTTCATTTTGGGCTAGAATGGTTTTGTTTATCTCAACAGGTGATAATATTACTGTATTTTTATTATTAGTGCTATACTTTTATTCATTTATTTAAAATATCAATTTTTTATTTCAGAAATGATTCCTTGGTAAATATTACATGCATAAATTGCGTAAAAATATGTTCTTTAAATTTAACACATCTAATTAATAGTGTATGAACTAATTGACATCGAACTAATTGTTTTTTATATGAATTCGATCTAGTTGTCACTCTATCTATTCACTTTGGACTAATCGTTACTCAATCTAATTGTCATCGATCTAACAGTTTCTACCAATCTAGCATGAAACAATAAGCCAAGGTTTTGTCAGATTCGAGTTCTGGCTGGAACATTTGATTTTTCATTGTATCCAGTATAAATACCAAATTAAATTGATTTTTACACGATATGAAACCAGTTGTTCTTCTAGCACATTCTGGCTTGGCTAAACCCTTCCTAACTATTTTTTCCTTGTTTTTGAGTTGTATCGCTAAACATAAACATGAAACCCAATCCAAGGGGTTCTATTTTTGTGCCAAGCCTTGGAAAATTAGGTCAGATGCAAGTAGGTTCCATCAGTTAAATAAAAGGATATGTTTGGATTTCTCTTCTTAAAGTGCTGAACATTTGATTCAATGTGGCACTGAAAAGGGGGAGGAATTGGCAAGAGGCTTGTTGATTTGAAATCCTCCTCAGCAGCATGCCGAGTATTCAACTGATTAGTTTCATCTCTCAACATAGTTGTTTAGCATTACTAATATATAAAAATATTTTAGATTCCTTATATATAAAATCTGTCGACAGTAACAAGCTTTGAAGAATCATCAGTGTTCCACCTTGTGAATATCAATTCAGAAGCTACAATTGAACGGAATTCAACTACAAATAAATATTCAGGTATAGTTGGAACCAAATAGTTTTTCAGAACTGCCCAATAAAAAAGTCAAAAAGCCCCCTCAACTCTTGATCAATCAGATACAAAACAAAACAGCGATCCAAAATCAGGTTGACTGTTGTTTAAATACTTAAACACCTCCAATATCGAGTGACACGCTTTTTTAACTAATCAATGGCACATTTACCTCGCGGAAAGCTAGTTGTCCTTGTTAGTAAGTGATACTTCTTAAGATTAAACCACTTTTACTTCCACCGCTTCAGAATATCGAGGGCCATCCTTGATAAATTGAAATATAATCCTTTTATAAACTTTGTACATATGGTCATCTAATTTTAACCTTTTTACTTGTTATCAACAGTCAAACATAATACTTCATATCATCTCTTCAAAAATATTTTAACCCCAACTTCTGCTAAATCATATGCCTTTTAGTCGAAGCTAGAGACCTCAAAAATAAAGATGGATTATTTGGTAAGATTTTAGGTTGACTCTTTTTTGATTTTTCACTAGGGAAAAATGATCCTTTCATCAAGCTCAAGTTAGATAAATTTAAGGAGAAAACTTCTACAAAAAGAATGCTGGTTCAAAAGCGACCTGGAATGAAACCTTTACGCTGTAAAATATCTGCTTTTCTCAGTTGATTTATTTTTTAGCCCCGTTCCCGCTGGTAAGGCTGACCTCCGCATCGAATGCTATGACTATGATCTAATAACCTCTAATGACTTAATTGGTGAGGTTTATATCCCTATCAACATCATTAGAACAAGAGGCCAGATTGAAGGTTGGTACCCGATTGCCGAAAAGGGAAAAGTATCAGGGGAAGTTAGACTAAGGCTGCAATTTACACAGTAAAGGGAAGTGATTTAATAGGGTCTCATCCTTTCCCTCGAAAGTGCTCTCGTCTTTAAATCTGTATATTTTACTTGATGCTTCGGATAGCCTAACAAAAAAAGTACTTAAGTATTGATTGTGATTTTTATAAGTTACGAGCATGTTGGGTGAGCAATGATTTGCTGCAATATTATTTTAGCTTATTTAAATTGTGGAGTTTTTGAAACTTCCAAGGTTAGGTTTGTAGTTTAGGGCTCTCTGAATTTGATCGTATCGATTTAAATAGGTGGGACCTACTCCAACGCTTAAATTTTGGGACTGAAAATGGGAAGTCATAATTTAGCTCTTTCTGATGAACAAAATGAAGTAACAAATTCTTAACCTATTTATAAAAGTAGCTATTGTTACAAAGAAATTTTATTGCAAAATACATAAATTTCTCCAAAAGGCAATCCAATAAAGATTACTCTATTGATTTCTTGTCTTACATTGAATGGTATATTTTATCCATCAAATACTGCTTTGAAACTCTCACAAATTACAGGTACATGAACAAATGCAGGGCAAAAGAAAAGTGTAGATTACATCAGCTTGTTCAAGATACAAACTTCCTTACATTTAAAAATGGTCATTTAAAAATAATAGAATAAAAGGAATATAATAGTGTCGAGGAGCTGGATATACTGGTATTCTGTCCGTTGCCGACACATAACATCCAGTCATTACCTGACTTGGCGCCAATCCAATATTCAGTTCAGCATTCCGGAAATGGCAACAAACCAATATCACATGACTCATCCAGGTATCCAGCGATCTGAATCCAACTCACACATGACCTCCCCTATCTTTGATCTGACTCAAGTCCCTGCTACAGCGCAAGCTATATAAGTCTAAAGTATTATCCAATAAAATATACTTCTTTCTTCTCTAAATCCATATTTTCGAAGCTTCCCCAAAAGTTGCTCCTCATCAATAGCTTACCTTTATATAGGGCTGGGAAGATAAAGCACTTGTAGATCACAAGTGTACAAGGCCAGACTTTTTGTTCTGTGCTGACCAACAAAATGCATATGCATGCTGCAATATTTTCTGAATATCTTAGCCTATGCTCCACACTATTGTGTCAGGCAAAGCTCCTACAAATCTACCATACTCCTATAAAACTTAAACCACATAATACTTTTCATCCTGGGTTTGAAATCAGGAGTCCTAGTGTAAGTTAAATGCTGTGAAGTTAGGACAGTTTTAACAATAGAGTATATAAGGGCTTTTAAGAGTTGGGTGCAAAGTATCTGTCAGATTACCCAATAACAATCCTTGGAAGATGGTATTCTGTCAAAACAGTGAGGTCAAACCCATAGCAAAGTTCCGCACAAGAGACCCTGTGCCACTCAAATCAACTTTCCCATAACCTGAAGCCAAATGCAGAAGTCAACTCAAGTTTTCAAAAAAAGCAACAAGAATCAGTGAAAATCTCTGCTCATTGGACAGATTGAGTTGGTGCTTGACTCATTATGAGGATCAAGGCACCCCCTGTCCAATCCAATTGATTGATCATCAAAATCTTGTTTGTCCTAAAATGATTCACTCCAACTATATAATCCCCCATACCCAGATAAAGGCATTATCTAGTTTTAAAATATTTTTCCCCATGTAAAACTCTGCTAATATAGCACAGTTACGACAATTCTGATTTCTTTTCAGGATCCTTCAGATTCTTCTGCCAATCTAGAATCCACTGATGGCCAGCATGAAGGGATATAACAGATATGCCTGACTCATTGTCAGGGTCCACCCTGACAAGTATCAAATTCAGATGTGATTGTGACAATAACAGTCTATCAATGTTAACTCTGAAAATACTGAATGAATAAAAAGGTTTAAACATTTGTTAGAAAGCTGCAGACAATTCAAACCACTTTACTTATTAGATATATTGAGCATAAGAATCCTGTTCACGTGCTAAAGAGCTTGTCAAAGAAAATCATGTATTGTCCTTATTGATATCATGCATAATTTCAGAGATCAAATAATAAGCTGCAATTATGAGTATAGCTTCTGAGTGCTATGCCCAAGCCTAGAACAGAGCCTGGGAACCAGAAATTGCAATTAGCCTAAATGATCCAAGTCCACTAATCTGCATGAGAAGATTAGCTGTATGAACAATGCTATTCATGCAAGCATATATCAGCAATCACCAAACGTGAAAAAATGATGAAACCCAGGTTAAAATCCCCAGATCTGCCTGACAACTTTCCTTATGTGATCAAAGCCTATCAATGCACCAGTTTATGCAATAAATTGAGTTCAAGAGTGATGGCAAAAGTGATCCCAGTTTAGATGCAAATCTAAATCCCTTCCTAAAGCTTACATTGGAAGTGTTATAGAATGAGCGCCATGAAATGAAGAAAGGACACCAGCATCAACCAATACATCCTAGTTCATCCTAGTTAGTCCTTCCTATATTTACATCTCCTTCCCTTTCCATTTTCCCTTCCCATTCCAGCCGTCTTCCTGTGAGTATTAAATAAAGGACTGTCTCAACCAACCTGCTTGACTTAGGATGAAAGCAATAGCTCTAGACTGCTCTTCTCTTCCATGCCTATCTGAGTAGAGTTGCTTGGGCCATGACACTCATATGAGCTTTTCAAATTGTTTTTAGTACTACTATTTCTAGACAGCCCAGTATATGAACATGTTCTATCTCTCAACCTATAATTTTAATACTTACAATCCAATAAAGTATTACTTGACCTGCAACAATATCTACCACTTTTGATAAAAAAACAGGCCCATAAATGTATCTTCTGCCAGCAGCTTTAAATCTTTCTAGAGAGAAGCCCCAATGATTGATGCCTTCATTATTTGTCTGTATACCCACATTTGTCACAAGTTTCAAATTCCTGCTATCAATTGGCAAGGAAAAATCCCAATTTTGAGACTTGAACCATGAGCTCCTGCTGACAGGGATTTCTTCCCTGACCTCATTAATTTATGTGTAATATCCTCAAAGACAAAAGAGCAAAGAAACCCAACAATTAATTACTGGACTCCATTTTACACCCTGGCTTGAAGCCAGACAGGATTCAAACCCAGAAACCTAATCACAAGGTTAACGTTAGTCAAAACTCAGTTTGAACCCATATAATACCTATTTATTATAAAACAATTCAGCTGGTTTTTGCTTTTGAACTCAAAAACAACTTTGAAAAGGTTAGTAGTCTACTATGCAATGTCACTTACTGCTGCATATCTGATTGGCTGCTTAAACTGGTCTTGACAATCTTGGACCTGCTTTATCTACCTTTGGTGCAGACTCTGCACTTGTTTTACATTCATCTTCACTATAGCCACTGTTTAAGCGTGGCGTTTCTTGTGGCTTTCTCTTGTTACCTCTGGTTTTTAAAATTGATAAGCAATATTATTAAGTTACAGGTAGAAAATCAAATGGTAAAGATAATCTCTTCAGCCATAATTTCAGTGAGACTTTATTTCAAATCCCCTTCTATTCATTGAACCTCTTAAATGTTCTATCCTCTATTCTGGGGTATTTAGGTGAGCAATCTTTATTATTATTACTTGTTACAACAATAAATAATTCTTTGTACTCTACTTGACTAAACTTACCCTATATATCCCTTTCCTTTGAAGCCATGCAGGGAATTTTCTTCCTGTTCTGGTTTCTAGCATATTTCTTATCTGTGGTGTTGACCTTGGAGAACCCAACTCTAACTACAGACTGGCATAATTCATCCCCAGACAATTCTCACCAGAAGGAGTCCCTGGCCCATGGTTGGTTCAAGCACCCCTCAAGTCACTGGGGAAAGAAATTCCACTATGGTTGCTCTCCCACTCCACCTTCCCCAGTTGAATCTTTGTTGGTTAGGCCCAACACATCATTCTAATTGTTGACATACCTGGTGGGGTACTATCTGTTGGGCCAATTCAGCTCTATGATGAGTATATTTGCCTATCTGGGCCATTTAGGTCATCTTGCTATGGTCATGGTACCCATTGGTTTGGTCATAGCAGGACTTGACGTATGGGCCTTGGCCCACCAGATTGGGGACTTGTTCCCTCTCAAGTGGGTCTCTGACACCTGCGGGCTGCCAGCCTGCTGACCCAGATGCCCGACCACCTGCATTTTTTTGGACTCAAATCAGAAATAGCTTTAACTTCAGAGAAACCCCCAAAACTCACCAGTGTAGCACCTTCTATGCTGTTGTAACTGTGCTGTTTTGGCAGAGTTACAAGGGGAAAAATATTTAGAAACTAGATAATAATATTTATTGAGAGATAGTAATTATATAGCCATTGTGAATCAAGGGTAACAGGAACATGATTGTGTTGATCACACGGCTGGATGAGTGAAGGGGATGGCTTGATCCTGGTAATGAGTCAAGCGCCAAAACAAGGTATCCACCATAAAGGATCATCATCTGCTCATGTTGTTGGATTTGTAAATTTGAGTTGACTTCCTAGTCTGGCTTCGAGTGGCCGGGTAATTGGATTGCGGGTCACAAACCCGCTTGCTCGGAACCTTGCTGGCGGGTTGAGCCTGCTGTTTTGACAATGCTCAAACCCTACTCAATGGGAAAACCCCTGAGCCCAGCCAATGAGAGCAACAGACTAAAGAACACCCCCACAATTGCCTGGGCCACTGCCAATGAAGTGTTAGGTGAATTACCCCAATTATGAGGCCCACAGGTTGCTGACAAATCCTCTGTATCAAAAAAGGATTTCAAGGCTACCCCTCATGATGCAGCCAATGAAGAACCAACAATTCCAAGCTCCCCCAGGCTTGAGCAAGCCCTGGCAAACGCCATCACCTGGCCCACAAGAATAAGCAAAAGTTTTCACAGTTTTGATGAGCATACTTATACTCAAGAGATGACAGGAAGATGCTCATTGCCATCCTTACAATAAAGTGTTATGAACCTTTGGTTCACAAAGGTCTTATCCTACCTTCTTTTAGCACTTTATCATTTTCAATTTGATTTCCCTGGTTCTGTCCCAGCTTCTCACCAAGCCCAAGAAAACACAGACCAACCACCCAAATCATTCTGTCCTCCAGGAGCTTCCTACGGCCTGGTCCATTTTACAGAGTATCCCCCAAACCTAGGTTTGTAAATTCACTGTCACCTTTGGCCTTGGATTGAACCATTTTCCCCTGTCACACCAAGAAAGGCCCAGAAATAACAGCCAAGCTACCTAATTCCTTAGGGGATTTGGCACACACTGTGGATGAGATATTTGTCTTGGCCTACCCTGTGGATCACCCAGCTCTGGTTGCTCCTCCCTGGGAAGAAACACTGATCAACTTGGATTATTTGTTGGCATGGTGTCTGTCAGGATTCTCCTTTATTATAGCTGCTACTCTTTATCTTGCTTATTGGTTATTCATGGCTTTAGGATTTCTCATGGTCATTCTATCTTCTGTTACTCACGTTCCTCTCTTTCTCCCTTTCATTTTCCACTCTTAAGTTCAAAATTAGGCTTCTCTAAAGCCTAGTCACAACCTAAATAATGGTTAATATTGTTTTCAAACTTTCCTTACCTTCTGCAACTGGTTTTGAACCCTGAACCTACAGGCAAAAGTTAGAAATTGGCTCCAAACTACTTACTTTTTGTTATACGCTCAATTACGTCTCCTAAAGGCTTTGGACCACGTTTTTCCACACTTTTTGCTTGCTCTCACCTTCCAGAGCATTACTGTAACTGCCTTCTTCTCCTCCCAGTCTCCTTTTCACAGTTTAAATTAATTAATTTAAGTTTACAGCATTCCTCTGTCTCCAAACCTATTTTTTCAGAATTGTTTTCCTAACCAAAAATGGTTAAACTTTTCACCTAAACTCTTGCATTTCACAACAAAGCACAATAAAAGGCTTGTTTTCTCCACTCTCAACAATAAGTTGAGATTGTTTGACTTGCACCCCAAAAAGGTAATTGTTAGGTTTTGTGGCTTGTGTTTCTTCTTCAATTTTAGTTTTAGTTTTAATCTTTGGTCCCATGATTCCTTTTGACTTTATTCTTCACCAGTTAGGTAGTTTTTATAGTAGCACACACAATTTAATTGTTGATAGCTTTAATCCTCCCACTAGTGCAGACCATTTTCCAGACTTAGAGATTGACTTTTTAACCAAATCATCCATCATTAAGACTGGTCTCTATTTTATCTTCTTAGGGTTAATAAATTGTCTTAGTCCTTATTTTACCTCATATAAGCTTTTAGGAGCCTTAGTTCAGTTACTATTGCAGACCTTGCCCACCTTTTTGAATTTGACTAATATAAATATCACTGGGTTAAAAGCTTTAATTTATAATCATCTTCCCCAGACCATGAGACCTTACAGTGTCCCCACTTTTAAAAACAATCAGAAATGACCAATCAAAAGACGCCACATCAAAGTCCAGGAAGTCAAATGAATTTGAAATGTCTGGGATTCCTTCCAGCCAATCAGGTGGAGCCTGCAGAAATTACCTTGGAACTCTCCAGCACCCCTGGCCTTGGCCAGCAGAATTTCTCCTGCAACTAATTGAATGCAATTCAAGTGGTCATGTGACCCAATCCTTAGCAACTCACTCCCTTTTAACGAAGCAAGGTGACTTTGAATCCCCTGCTTGTCAATTTTCCAACTTCATTAAATCTGGACACAGTTGCTTTAACTTTGTCACTTTATTTTTGCAGACTCTGGTTTGGAGTCTTATTTAATTCTAAAAACAAAGTGTTAGTTGTTTTTGCTTTAAACTTTACCTTTGCACAGTCCCTTTCAAACCTGGTTGCCTCTTTGAAGCCCCTAAGTCTAGGTTTAACACTTAGTTGTTTTGTTAACTGTTTACGCTTTCAATTCCACTGTTTGAACTTAAAATTCAATTTAAAATTAATTATAAATCTTACTGTTATTTTGAGGTTTTCTCTTTATTTTATTAAATTCAAACCCGCTCTTGCCTACACACCCACTTAAGCTACCCAAGACCATCACCAAGGTTTCCAAGTATCCACTACTGTTACACCTGATTTTTCTTCTTGTGGTTCCCCTACCTACATTAATTTTTATAACATTGAGACTCAAGATCTGCACTTTTAGATTCAAAATTTCTTGGAGTTTGCAATTATGATCCTCCCTGTTTTGAAATTTGTGGTGTTTTTGTTGGCTCCCTTTTTGCTTCTTCTCTGGACAACCTCCCCTGATCTATGGTATCTGCATCTACACTTCTGGTTGCCTTGTGGGAGACAATCCCTCAAGCCTCTTGCACCTCCCAAGTGAACTACTCTTTTCTGGGGAAGTTCTGGTCAAGAGCTTGACCTGCAATGATTTGGATTTACGTTCCAATGATCCCTCTTTGCCTGCACCTGCACTTGAGGAGGTGCTGGTGTCTTCTCTTCTCAGTTTGGAAGGGAATGACTCAGACCCTCTTCAAGCACCTGTGAAGTTGCATCCTAATCCCACTTGTACACCCTAGTTTCTCACCAGGTTAGTGCTGATGGGGTTGAATGTGTACTTTCCTCAACTGTCCCCTGCATCTTCTTTTTAGTCCCCTCTCTGAGCAGTCATCCCAGTACTCCACTGGGCGGCATCCTGGTGGTTCATCTTGCCAGGATGGGAGCCAACCTTAGTTTGTTTAGCTTTCCTCTCTCACAAGATTATTTGGAGTTTATCTTAGAGGAGATCCTAATTTACAACCCAAAAGCCTGTACCAGAGAAACAGAGCTTATTGGTCATAAAGGAACTTGGATAACCAAACAACCTTTGCTATTTTGCAAAAAACATAACTACCTGCCTGCCTATTTAGTGCCTATGACTCCTCCTTTGATCCTGCGGCCCAACTTGTCCACAAGAATCTGTTGCTACTAGTGAGTCCACCTCCACCCAGATATTTGGAGTCATGTACATCACCCTCAATGGCTTAATTGATTCTATGGTGCCCTTCAGAGGACCCTGGGCCATCCTCAGGAAATCACTATTTTACATTGTAAAGTTAGCCCCCATCCTGTGGTGGGCCCTTCCTTCTGGGACTGCAAGCTGTCCACCTGCAAGTTATCTAGAAACTACCATAGGATGGATCCCTGACAACATTGTTATTATTGCCAATCCTTTCTCCTTACCCTTATCCATATAAGCTCTTTTGAAGTACAGTAATTATCATTCTTAACAAGAACTATATCATATCTCTATAACCCAACAGTATTGAATTATTAATTGATATTGTCAAAAATGAAGGGTCACCCCTGGGAAAAGCTCTACACATGAGACCCTATATCACTTGGCTTGACTATCCTGCCACTTGAAGCCAAATTTGAAATTAAACTTGAATTTATAAACAAGGCAACAAGAACCAGTGACAATATCAACCCAGTGGGCAGCTCAATTTAGCGCTTGACTCATTACCAGGATAAAGCCATCCCCTGCTCAATCCAACTGATTGATTATCACAATCTTGTTTCTCCTAAAATGATCCCTCCAAGCTATATAAGTCAAATATCTTAATAAAGATAATATCTAGTTTTCAATTATTTCCCCCTTGTAACTCTGCTAATACAGCACAGTTAGAAGATTGGTAGCACAGATAGATTCTCCATATGACTTTTTTCTTGGAAATTCCTCCAGTTTTCTGTACTCACTGTGATCAACAAATTTACAAAATAACCATGCCAGGGCTCTCCTCAGATTGGGTACCCTACACACCAGGAAATAAAATTCCCAAAGCTACATATCCTTTACCAAAAAATGATGATCCCAGCTCCTGCCTTCAATGCCCTGCCCAAACAAGAATTCTTACAGGCACCCTTTTCAACACCTAAAGCCAATGACAAAAGCATCATACCTGCCTATGTAGCTCAGCAACTTTGCAGCACAGCCTTGGAGCTGTTAGCTGGGACCAACAACAAAAATGACACAGCATGGAACTGGTCTACCTAGAATAAACTGACACAAATGGAATGCCCAGTATGCTTCTGAATTTCAGAGATCTAAATTCAATTGACTCACAACACAGGTGCCTGGTGTGAAAAATGGCACAAAGATCATACAGAGAAGGACTAGGAGACCTTTAGAAGAAACTTAGTTGCCAGATCTTTAATAAAGGATACAGCACTTATGATTATCCACCATGTTAAAAACCTGACACAAACCAGTACAGTGAAGGAATTAACAAGAGCCTATAAGGAGCAGCGCCTACTTGCGCCTTTGGAGATGGCCTTAGATAATCCTGAAACATACCTTATGTACTACAAAACTGTTGTCAGATTGATTGATTAAACTAACCATCACCAAAAAGACAGCAACTGATCCATTAAGCTTGGTCAAACAATGGGTCAACCAGCATCCTTGTCTTGGATGAAGGATAGATCAGCTGATCAACCCTTGGTTGCAAGAATAGTTAGTATTAACTATTATTTCTTGATCATAAGTTAATATTAGCTAATATTAAATAGGGACCTGAAGAAGGACCAGAGTATCCTGACCTTTATGGTGGCTATCAAATATCCTACTCCTGTATAACTCTGATATTTGATATTAAATAAAGGGTCAATTATAATACTTATTATACTTTATTATATGAACTAGGTTTAGAGGGTTTACTCAACTTGATCTTTTATAATCATAATGGTTGTAATTTGAGAAGCAAGAAACATAACAGCAACCACTCTACATAAAATACAACATTTGATGCTCACTCTGATGCATACCAAAGACGGTGCCCATTGCCTGGGAGGCAACTTCCTTTTTTTGTGGGGAGGCAATGGAGACAAGATTCTCCAGGCCTTCCTTTGCCTCTTGCAGGACCATCCAGATGGTCTGTTCATGGAGACCAATATATTGGCTGGTACCCAGGATGAGATTCCAGATATTTATGTAGCTTTTAGCCATTATATGGCGGATATGCAACATCTGCAGCTTATTGAAGATCAGTCCTAATTACAATTGGATGTTCCTGTCCCCCTCAAGGTGGACAGCAATGCTGAGCCAACTCAGCACCAGCTGTAAAAAGAGATTTTAAGCATAGACTAAGGGGTCAACCAGAATGGGAAAGCCCATGAGAAATCAGCAGTCCTGCCTTCTTACAGTGCTTCTGCAAAAGATAAGTCCAGAAACTTCACCAGGATCACCCCCAATCAGCTGCATCTGCAGATGAAGACTATTGATCAAACTAGATAAATTCTTCATAATTTTGCTCAGCTTGCCATTTGCCATAACCAGGTACACTAAGGGTATTAGATTTTGTTGATCTCCCACCAAGAAAATCCTATCAATAGCCAGCAATCCTCCTTTGCCGGCTTATTATGAACTATACAATTCAATGAACAACATTAGCCACCAGATCAAACATGTAGTTAACCAGCAAAATCACACTAAAGCCTGGTCAACTCAAAGAGATATTGTTGAACTATGTGGCCTCTATGATGGACTCAGTCCTTGAGTACAAGGGTTTGGACAATAACTGGCTATGCACATTAACACACCATATTAAAGGAGCAGAGACCATGTTTTGATCCTTTACAACAAAGTCAAATTGCTCTGTTGCACTATATGTTCTATAGATAATACTTCTGCCTCAATTGCCAATACCAAAGACACCACTATGGTACAAAGAGACATACAGGAACTCTCAGAACACATATGAGATATTGAAAAGTGACTTAAACAGTCAATGGCAGACTGCAGCTACTCTTATACAGGGATAGCTAAGCTATGCAAGAAAGCAATAATGGACATGGAGAAGAAAAAACAGAACTGTTGATTAATGGATTATCTGTGAGCTAATGATTCTCTTATCCTGGCAACCCGTAAAGAACATGAATATTAGATTGCTTTAAAAATTTGTATGTGCATCAGATGGTTTAAGCAATCACAGGGGATTCATCAGCCTTAGAATTGGACTATACAGTCAACACTGGTAAGATCCAGGGGATCCGACCCTGAACCTTCAAAGTCCTTGGGAGCATCTGAAATTAAGACCAGGTTGAATTAGACAGTCAAGAGAAAAAGCTTACTGCCAGGTTTGAATGCAAAAGCGGGCCCTGTAAAGAAAGATTAAGCATATACAGCTAATTATTTTTAAAATCAACACTATAAACAAATAACCAGCCAATCAAATTGACCCAAAAATTTCTGTAATGATGTAACAAGTTTGAGAACAAATTTATAATCAAGAAATCCCAAATGACTTAAGCAGATGCAAAGAATCTTTTCAATGTAACAAAGATGGATTAAATCACACAAACACATTATAGATTTACTGCTTCTTAATCAATTTCAGGCTTGGCTGTGCTAGCTGCATCTTGCAGCCCACTGGCAACAGTCAAGCAGAAAGATAAAACAATAATCTTGTAGCAACACCTCAATCTACACATTAACTAAACTTCTCTCCACCAAACTTCACAGTGTTAGTCAGGCATGGAAATTTTGAAGATATCTAAAACTTTCAAATTCTTGGATAATAAATCTTGATTCTATATTTTTTATTAATTTGGTAGACTCAAAATTAACCTCTCAATGATCTGAAATGGAGAATTTCTTTCTGCTTCTCATCTCTCGTCATTGGTTGCCGCTTGTGAAGGTCGTGAATTTGATT
>QTSX02007414.1:0-69007 GCA_014839935.2 Entomophthora muscae | reverse complement strand
CAAGGACCACCTTGCTGATTTCAGTGTACTTTTTCACCACTTTGGTCTGCTTGGGGGTCACCTTTGGTCTTTATACCAGTCTTAAAGAGGCAGGCAAAGATGACCTGCTGGGTTTTTACATGGACCATGATCTTATGGAATTTGGGCTTATGAACCCTAACCCTTGTAGCAAACTGGCTATACCATCCTTCAAGGAAAGAGGTGGTCTTGATGAGGCTGTCTTTGACCTTCTTGAAACAGTTCCAGGTGATGAGTCACCACCTTTTCTAATGTGGCATGCTCCCTGAAACACTCCAACCCATTGAGTTTCAAAATACTCAATAAAGAGCACAAAGGCTGCCTGGTTGGCCTGGATATAAGGATGGCAGAGGAGGGCATCATAAAAGGCATTGGTCTCCTCCTTTTGCACAAGGACAAGGGCAGAAAAGCAATTAAAAACGTCCTTTGCTTCTTTAGTGCCTTCAGAGTTGACCAGCTCATGAAGTTCAGAGCACTTTTGGAGGCGGCAGCAGAGTGTCTGCCAGAAGTGGAAGTAGCATCCCTGAGGGGAGCTTTTGAAGACTCTAATGAAGGCATTTGCCTGAGCCTGTTCAAAATCTACTACCAGATATTTGTGATAGGGAAGGCTTTCTGGTTGCTTTCTGGTTGGGGTGGCTTCCTCTGACTGGGATTGTGCCTTCTTCTTGCGCCCTCTGGTCTCCTTGGGCTCCTCTTCAATAGTTGGGAGGAATTCATCCAGTTTGGCCTTTAAAATTGTGAGTGCCTGGACATATGTTTCCTGATTCTTGTTGGGAAGGGAAAAAAGACAAGGGGAAGAACTAGATTACCAACTTGCCCATGGATATTCCAAAGCTGGCTGAAGAGCTTTGGGCAGGTTGAGAAAGTGCCATCTGCAAGCCAGGTCTTGCATTTTAACAGGTTACGCAGATCCTGGCTTGTGGCAAAGCAAATGATGTGCTCTGGGGAATGTTGACCATCATCATGAAGAATAAATCTCTCCTCATGGTGAGATAGTTTTTGTTCCTCAGTAGTGATCAATTAGTCAATGGAGCTTGCACTGACGCCTTCAGTGCTCAGAGCATATCTCTGATAAGTGATATATCTCTGTAATTTTGATGCGCCACCAACAGTTGCAAGTTGGGTATCATTTAAATTAAGGAGTCCATTGTTGAAAATCTCAGTTGCAGTTTGATCCTTTGTGGTTGGGATCACCTGGCAAAAAAAACCAGCAGATAAGTTGATAGAGAGGGTCAAAAGACATGACGCGGTCATGGTTGACAGTTAGGGCTTTAAATCAAGTAAACCCATAAGTGGTGAGTCTAGCTGGGCAGCCAATGTTATCACATTTTAAGTGATGTTGACGGATGGGTTTCTTCTTGTTGTTACAGCTGAAGCTGTATCCCTTGTATACAAAGCCAGCACCCCCTTCTTGATTATAATGGGGCAGCTGGCTGGATAAGTGGCAGGCACAGCAAAGGTGCCATTTTGGTTGCATACATTGTGGATGGAGTTAAGATCCCAGAGCTCAATTTGCTCATCTGCAGGAGCACCAGGCTCCTGCTCCCCTTCATCCTCAGGCTCTGAAGTGGGGTCAGAGTGGCAATTGAAGTTGAATAACTTCTCTTGAGGATCATAGGGGGAGTAAATAAATGGAGAGGGAGGAGGGATAGGACTGTTTCCCTCTGGTTCAGGTGATAAATTTGGGGTCTTGGGGGAGCTTTGGCCTTATAAGGCTTCTTCTTTGGGGTAGTATTGGCCTTGGGAAGAGTGATTTTGGACTTTGAGGCCTTTGAGGCCTTGGGCGCAGCTTTGGCAGTTGACTTGGGAGGAATCTAAAAGTGAATTAGTATCAAAATATAAGCAATTTGGGGGTTGTTTTTAAAGAGAAAAATGAGAATATTTTTAATATAAAAGTATTAATTTTTTACACAGAATTGTAGAGGAAATCTAAAAATATATACTATCAAAATTTTAATGTTTTTTATTTTGTAAAAATATTTTTTTATTAGTAATGCAAGTATGCAAAACTTTGAGTTTTGACTTAAAACTTGCAGTCAAGATGGCGTTTTTGAAGTGATGTAATCAAGGTGCCATAGCTCAAAAACATAGTGTTTTTGACCATTTTTATATTAAATTAAGAAATTTCTGGTGGAGCTACCTCAACCAGGCCAAAGAGTAAAACTTGAATTTCTCAAAAACTAGCTTATACAACTGGGGTTAAAAAGTACCCAGTTGTTTAGAGAAGGCCAAAAAATATATATTTGCAAAGTTTCAGGCAATTTCTTACATTTTTTATTAATATTGTATTTGATGTGAACTAGTACTTTTGAAAAATGGAAAGTATGAATTGCAGTGGGGGAATCAATATAGCGTAGCCTGGCGTCATATGTAATTTCCCCTTATTTTCTACTATCCATTGTGTGCATCAAATCAATTGGGTGATATGAAGCTTGGTGGAATTCAAAGTGAATAAATCAAAATGGCGTAATCACCCCCTTCCATATTAAAATCACTATTAAAATGTTTTATTAAAAAACCCTTATCAATGTATCCATGTATAATAAAGTTATAAATTACATATAACAAAACTGGTTTTTTTATCCAGAAATGATAATCACTAGAAGGACTATCATAGTGGCGTCTATTTAGGTTGTTCTTAGTATAAGTGTCTTGGATTAATACTATAGGAACATATTCTGGCACTATACAACAGGATTTGTTTTAGTTTGGGTATAAGATTATTTTAGTTTAAGATAAATAGCGTGATTCAAAATGAGGTAAAGTCAAGATGGTGTAAACATGCCCCACACTAAGTGATTTCATATGTAAATAAAGTTAGCAAAATAAGATTTAATTAATCTGACTCAAAGTGACAGAATCAGGATGGCGTAAATTTGTGATGCCGCATTATAAGACTATATGTAAATTTTAACTATTTTTTGTTTATTTTATTTTTTTGTGATTCAAAATCACTAACACAAAAAACGCCATCTCAAATTAAATTTGAGATGGCATAAATCAAGATGCTGTTTTTGAAATGGCGTGTCCTACCACCAAAATAAAGCTATGAGTCTTATCTTGTCATTAGTAAAAAAAATCAATAGATATACTATAAAAAGTTAAATCAAAAACAAATTAAAAATCATAAGCTAGATTTTATTCCTTAAATTTCAATAATAGTTTAAAACTGATCACTTTTAAACTTAACTATTGTAGCAACATATTTGATTAATTCCTCTCAGGGAATTAACACCCTGAGTAGTTCATCAAATGAGACACCAAATGACTCACTAACTAATCATTAAGCCAGTGGCACTACTATCATTTGACCATCTATTATGTGGATCAAAAAATCCAGATCCTAAGCAGAACACAACTTGAGTAAGCCTTGTGACTTAAAAAGAACACTACTTGAGCAAGCCCCATGACTGCCATGACGTACATGTACAACATGTGGCTTTCCATGATACTATATATTATCCTATATTCATATCCAATAAAGTATTCATTCTCTTTTTAATTTTCCCCTTCATCTTGTTTATTATACTTTTCAGAAGTATATACTCAACAGTGGTAGCACAGGTAGGTTATCCACACCTATACAATTTTAAAGAAAAATCCCTCCTAAGAAAAGGATCCAGCAAATGGCCCTTTCTTCAGGTTGGAGAGATTGAAAAAGGACAGGACGTCCCTGCAGGCTTTGTCATCTTCCTTAATTTCCTTGTCCCCACCAGCCAGTATAACTTACTCAATGCCTGCAAACTCCTGAACCTGCCTCCAACTTCTGCAAGCCTGTAGACAACTGAGATACCCAGCATTGTCTTTCAACGCCTATGCTCAGCAGAAATTGGGGCATTCATAGGATTACACTGGTAAAACACCAATCTCTGGATTAAAATCACACAAAGTAAATTTACACAAATGGGTTACCCCCACAGATTCTGGGCCAGCAAAATTGCCCTTCATGTCACGGGAACTGCCTCACATTTTGTAAGTGAATGGCTCAAACAACACCCTGATCAAAATGATAACTTTGATATGTTCAAGGATGTGTTACTCAAAAATTTTGCCATGAAAGACTCTGATGTGGTGACCATGACAGAACTCAGAACTTTCAAAATGACAGAAACAATAAAGGAGTACATTGCAGTGTACAAAGACTTATGTGGCCAAGCTCCAAACACCATTAACTTTGACAAGCCAGGACCACAACTAGACTTCTACAATGACCTCCCCACACACATTAGATGTCAGTTTGGCATGAACTGTTGCAAGAATCTCAAAGACATATTCTTGGAAGAAAAGCGCTCAGCTCAAAAATCTGACAATCTACACACAACAAACATCCAAAAGGAGAGCCCCACTGCAAAGAAGAATCCTCAAACTAACAAGCAGAATAACCAAGCCAACAACACCTATCCTCAAAACAGGAATCACACTGCACAAGCCAACCAGGCAAGCACTGAAGGTACCAACAAGGAGGGGAAAAGCTCAGGGGAGTTCTTAGGCAAGCTGCCCTCCCCCAATTTACAAGACTCCTACAGGGACCAAGATGTGGATTCAATTACCATGATCCAAGTACCCTCCAGCAATCCTCTACTGTTTGCTGCCCAAACTGGAAATAAACACCTCACCTATCTTTTCTGTTTTTGCAGATACTAGGGCACCACACTATTCAACACTGGAGCAGACTAATCCCTTGTTGACAAAAAATTTGCCAACCTCATGAAATTACCCACAATACTAAGCAACATTAAGAGAGTTTTCATGGCATATAATAGAAGCACACCAGTCACCAAGGAAGCAAAACCTTTCTGTGCCCAAATTGGAGACATGCAAACTACGCTCAGTGGCCCTATCATACAAATCCCCAAGTATGAGATTATACTTGGCCTAGATTGGATGAGAAAGACCAAATCTCACATCAACTGGGATGGCACTACCCTCATTATACAACAAGGCAAGATGAACCACTATTGTTATAACTGTGCTGTTTTAGAAGAGTTACAAGGAGAAAAAATATTTAGAAGCTAGATAATAATCTTTATTGAGTGATAGTGATTATATAGTCAATGTGAATTAAGGGTAACAGGAACATGATTGTTGATCACACAGTTGGATGAAAGAAGGGGTGGCTTGATCCTGGTAATGAGTCAAGCGCCAAAACAAGGTATCCACCATAAGGGATCATCATATGTTCATGTTGTTGGATTTGGTAATTTGAGCTGACTTCCTAGTCTGGCTTCAAGTGACCAGATAATTGGATTGCAGGTCACAAACCCACTTGGTTGGAACCTTGCTAGCGGGTCAAGCCTGTGGTTTTGATACTATGTCTACCCAACTCATCTTGACACGCTTATGAGAGACCACATATTTGTAAAAATTATGGAAACAGAAGAGGAAAAGGACCCCAGCAAGACCAATTAGAACTCCTGCACGTACAAAGTTATTCATTTTAAAAATATGGAAACCAGACATGAAAGAGACTACATCCATGAGCAGCTGATCACTGAATTCCCTTCTGTCTTCCAAGAAGCCTTACCAGGCTTACCACCCAACTGCAGCATACAAAAAAAAATTGACCTCAAAGGATGTGTACATAAAGCACAACCTATCTACTGTCTCACACCTCAAGAAGACAATTTGTTAAAAACATATCTTGACAAGGCCCTAGAAAAAGGCCACATTTGACCTTCAAATCACCTTTTGGTGCCACTGTCTTCTTTGTAGCAAAGAAAGACAGAGGACTCTGCCTAGTCACAGACTACAGTGCACTCAACAATGTCACAATTAGGAACAGGTATCCCCTGCCCCTTATTGATGGCCTTTTTGACGTCCTGGGGGGTCCCAAATCTTCACAAAAATTGATTTAACAGCAGGCTATCACCAAATTTGCGTGAAGCCTGAAGATATATCAAAGACCGCATTTAGAACCAAGTATGGGTCCTTTGAATGTGTTGTGCTCAATTTTGGTATGAAAAACGCTCCTAGCACCTTTGTGACCTTCATGAACAAGGTTTTCAAAGAACACATCGGAAAACAAGCAATCATCTACCTGGACAACATAACCATCTACAGCCCAACCTTAAAGCAACACTGGGAAGATGTCTGCCTGGTCCTCCATACTCTCAAAGAAAACCAACTCATTGCCAAACTGTCAAAGTGCAACTTCCTCTTTTCTGAACTCTCATTCCTTGGTCACATTATCAGCAAGGACAGAATTAAACCAGACCCAGAGAAGATATGTACTATAACCAAAATGTCAGCTTCAAGAAATAAGAGTGAACTCTGTACCTTCCTAGGCATGATAGCCTACGTTAGAAGATTCATTCCTGACTGGGGTGCTCTGACAGCCCCCTTGTCAGCCATTACAGCAAAACAACCAAGTTGGTGTGGGCATCACTACAGGACCAACACTTCTGACAACTAAAATAGTGTATGGTCATTGCCCCTATCCTCCAATACCCAAATTGTGAAGGAATATATGAATTAGAAACCAATGCATCTGACTACGCCATAGAAGGGATACTCCATATCCAAACAGGAGAAAAAGGCTTCCTTCCTGTGGCGTACAAGTCAAGGAAACTATCTGAAGGAGAACAAATATACCACATACACAATAAGGAATTGGTAGCTATTGTACGCTGCCTCATGAAACGGTGGTGTTATCAGAAGGGGCCCAAATGTTCAAAGTACTCAACAACCACAAATCATTGATATTCTTCAAAACACAACAGCACTTGTCAAGAAGAAAAGCCAAGTGGATGAGCCTCATACAGAGGTACCCAATGCAAATTTAATACAAGCCAGGCAAGGAAATACTTACTGAAGATGCCCTATCAAGGCTATACAGTAAACATGTTCTATGCGCTGATGGGGATCATGATTGGCCCATGTTGAACATGGGGAATCTCCAAGCAGGGTTCCCACCTTGCACACCAATGGAAATCCAAGAGAAGGTCCTTAAGAAAAAACACCTGTTCAAAAATGTATATGGCACATTGTACCAAATCTTTCCAAATGATGACACCATACCTTATGACCCATCAACGCAAAAGATTGACACAATCCTCTGATATCAAAGAGACCTGGGGCACACTCATAGTAGGAACTTGAACAAATATCTCAAGACACACTACTGGTGGCCAAACATGCTAGAATATATCAAAGAAGTACTAAAGCAATGTGAAGTCTGTGAGAATTATGCCCAATCCAAGGCACCACCCAAGTCATTAGTACCAGTGTCAATCACAAAACCCTTTAAGGTGTGGTTGCTGGATATTGTGGGACTTATGCCTGGCAATAACAAAGGCAAAAAGTACATCATAACAGCTATCAACTATGCCAACAGGTGGCCTGTGGCACAAGCTACAAAGGAACACAAAGGCAATGATGTGAGACATTTTATTGGGAAAGAGATCATAGCCAAGTTCAGGAAACCCAACCTCCTAATCACAGATGGAGGCACCAAACTTAACGCTGTTGACACCAACGTCTACCTCACCAAAAATGGGTAAGCCACATCACAGCCAGCCTGTATCACTCACAAGCAAATGGAAGAGTAGAACAACTAAACAGCTCACTAGTCAAAGCCCTCAGTAAGTTATCTGCTAACAATCCAAAAGCCTGGGCTGATATGTTACCAACAGCACTCATGGTATGCAGAACACAAGTCAACTGCAACACAGGCAAAAGCCCATATGAACTTGTCTATGGGTAGAAGCCTGCCCTTGTTAGCACTACCACAGGATCATGGTTACCTATACCTAAAAAGATGCCAGACAACAGTGATCCTGACGTACAGTGTGCCAGAAAAAACCAAGAAGATATGAAGCAAAAAAGGATTGAAAGAGAGGCAATCCCACTACAACAGGAAATATTCCAAGTCAGGGGTAAAATTTTGGTTGTCAACTATGACCAGCACAAGTTGGAACCAGGACTACGCGGACCAGGCATTGTCTTGGAGGTTAAACCTAAAAATACCTACCTCATCAAAGGAATTGGTGCCAGAACTGAGCTGAAATGCTGTAATACCCAGATATTGTAGGTACTACTTGAAGAAGGTATGGCAGAAGATTGGAGAACTGGAAACCAGTCAAGGCAGTGACAATTGAATAGCTAGTCATCAACCACCGGAAGACCTTGGTGTGGATGTTATATCTCCAGAAGCTCCCTGCAAAGTAGGTCAGCACATAGTACAGGGAGGTGTACACAGCAATGGGCAGGGTGAAGTGTGAAGATACCAGGGGAGGCCAGGAACCAGTGTTGGAAGAGTTGAGTTGTCCAGGATCATAGTGGTAGTCATGACCTAGCCCTTCTGGTGAAGGTCCAAAAAACGCTGGTCCCTGTTGATATCCTACAATTCCAAGGCAAGCTATAAGCACAGCAGTGAAGATGAGGTGATTCATCTTCCTTGTATTGGAGGTGATTAGCTGGGGCAAACTAGTTAAAGTTGACTTAAAGGTGTTAAGTAGGATTAGCTTTATTGAGGGTATTAAACTCAATAATAGAACAAGCTATTACTGAGGAGAGATTCTTTATTTATAGTGCTTTCCCTTGTGAAAAGATTTGCAATTGGAATTGAAAAGCAGGAGATGGGGGATCCCAAAAGCTTGGAATGTAGGAATGGCAGTTGGGGCTTGGGAAGATGGCCAAACTCCTGTTTTTCTGCTATCTGTGGCTGGTTTGGAAGTTCCTGAGTTGAACTAATAGTTGTAGGTTGTTCTGATGCTAGGTGAGAGATGGGAGTCAAATTGCTCTCATAATCTATTTTTGTCTTGGGAGCATTGGTTTAGCTGAAGTTTGACTCTGCCTATGTGGCCTGGGATCTAGAATCCCATTGGTTGATGATAAGCTTATTTTTAAATTATGATACCTTAATTCCTCATTTTTCTGGAGGTGTGGTTGTGTTCTTAAATTTTGGCCTTGCATCCAGGTACTTTTCTGATTGACTGTAATTGTTGGGGGCTTCTGATTGGTTGGAGAGTGAGGACTGGGCCCCAGGTGGGTGGCGGGCAGTCAGGTGGGACCCGGGGAGCAAGCAAGCGGGGGGCAGGAGGCTGACAATGGCCCGCTGGCGGCTGGCTGGGCAAGTGGGTGACTGGCCAGGGCCTGGCTGGCAGGCGCCTGCCCAGATGATAAATTGATCTGGCATTGATTAAGTTCCGCTTTTTTTCTCTGTTTTATTTTTATTTTCCCCAATTAAAGGGGGGAAATCTTTATTAAATTGGGCATTTTTGACAGGAAATCCCTCTATTCTTTTCCAGCATTGCACCCCAGTAAAGATCTGGTTTATGTCAGGGATATTCCTGGCAAACACATGCACCATGATCAAATTTTCCTGTGCAAGGCAAGAACAGCTCAGTGCAACCAAGTCTCCCTATCTCCAATGCCAAACTGGACCAGTACCAAGCTTGTATCCCCAACACTCTCAAGAAGATTCCCAAGGCTCCGCCTTCCAGCACCCCAGGGGGAGATGTTGTAATATCTTTGATTACTCCCTCTTGGGGAATTAACACCCCAAGTAGTTCATCAAATGAGTCACAGGTGGCTCACCAACTAATTCTTAAGTTGGTGGCACCACTATCATTCAACCATCTATTACAGAGATCACACAATCCAGATCCTAAGCAGAACACAACTTGAATAAGCCTTGTGACTTAAGAGGAACATTACTTGGATAAGCCCCATGACTTCCATGACGTACATGGACAGTATGTGGCTTCTCATGATACTATATAATACCTTATATTCATATCAAATAAAGTATCATTCTCTTCTTAATTTTCCCCTTTATCTCATTTATTATACTTCCCAGAAGTATATACTCAACATTAATTTAAAAGCATCTTTAGAAAAAAGAAAAGAAGAATGTGAAAGAAAAAATTTATCAGTATCAGAATCTATAAATAATGAATTAAAGCCTATTGATCATCACAAAGACTTTTATGTTCACCAAAATAAAAAATATAAAAAGATATTAATTAATTAGATGATGAATTTTGTGTTATAGTTATAGATTATAAGAAGAATTTAAAAGTTGGTGATGGTCCAATAGAAACCAATAGCTGCTTTTATTCTAAAAAATCTATTTTTTATTATAATTTGCATTGTCATTTAAAGAAAACAATAAAGTTAAATATGATTACCATGATTTTTTATTTTAAATATTGTCTCATGATTCTTCATTTTCAGGTGTATGTCTAATAAGCCTTCTTAAATTAGATAAGTTACAAAAATAAATAATATAAAGGTATGAACTGATAACAGAAACCATTTTATATCCTATGAATTCCTATATTAACTATTTAAAGAGGCACCAAAATACATTAAAGAGTCTATTAAATACAATAGATTTGTAGAATTTCACAGAAAAAGTATTGTTGATGGTCAATTTGGTATGATATTGAAAACATTAAGAGAGAAAGAAATTCAGCTTTATATTAGTAATATAAATGATCTTAAAAATATTTTTGAGCAAGAAAAAAAAGAAAATAATTATGTAATTCAGTGCTATCAGGCTCAAATATTTCTCAAAAGTCATTATTTTATATTTATGAAAGAAAAGTTAGGCCTATAAAAAGAGAGTTTGAAGTTAAAAATCTACACATTAATCTTTCACATTTGATGAAAGATGGGAAGTTATATACTTCACCTTTAACATTTAAAAGCTTATCAGAATATTCTGAGATAACTTATCATTTGAAATCATGTGATGATACCAGAGAAACAAAAATATCAGAAGATGCTAGTGGTGTATTAGAACAAGTTCATGAATACCATGTTCAGCTCTTAGGGACAACATCCAAGAGGACATAGCAGGAAACCTTTATCACAAAAGGTTTGAGGCTTGAAGCTAGCCTTGGGTTAGCCTTCAGGGCTAAATTAAGGGCACATACCTTAATTTCCTGGAATAAAGGAAGAAGAGTTCATTTTGGCAAAAAGGAAGAAAAAAGCTTGAAGATTATAAAGGCCAACACAAATGTGGATAAACTTGTCTTTGTTAGGAAAAATGATTCTACTTGTCAGGGATCCAGTCTTGGGTGGGTGGCCTGTCATTTTCAGGGGTAACTCAGGCCAGGTTTTTTGCGGGCAATGCCCACCACAAGAGGGGAGCTAACTTAAAAAAGTAGGAGACTGACTTTCTCACCCAGGACCACAGGCCGGCAGCCGGGATTATAGTGTCAATCACCCCTGTGAGGGTGATGTACACAATCCCAAACAGCTTACCAGTATGGTTGCTTGGAAGGTTGGGCAAGAAACCAGACATAGGTTTTGGGGTCACAGACGGTTCCATGGGTAGGTTGTAAGCAGGAAGATAGTTGAATTTTCCTATGAACAACTTGGGTGTTTAAAATATCCATGAGCCTTGTAAGTTGTATCTAACAGCAGATTGTATGCGGACCAAAGGATTGAGTTTGAGTATCTTTTCCAGGGTGTAGTCCTTGTATTCAGTTTTCAGAGGGTAGTCATTGAAATGAACGGGCCCAAAAGATACACCAGGTGGACAGAAAACTGCAGGCAGTGGGGCAGGAGGGCCAGGGGATCTTGAACTGAATTGGTAGATAGCAAATACAAAATAAGGCAATAGCTGTGTGAGCCAAAATAACATAACCTTTATTCAAAAATGGCAATAAGGTTTGAGCGCAAAATCTATAGCCATATAGCATTCTGCCTCCAAACTTAGTATTTTTCATAAAGGCTTCATCAAAATATCAGAAAAATGGGGGTGGGTGGCCAGGAGGCCCAGGTGCAGAACGGCAAAATGGCACCTTGGCTGGGTGTTCTCTCATTGGTCAGAACGTCCAAATTGATCACTTGATTTTCTTGATTTTGGGCTGTGGTCACGGGGTCAGTCCCAAAGCCCAGGTTTTTCTTTGGCAGTTGAGTTTGATTGGTTACCTGAGAGGACTTCAAGTTTATGAAGTTCATGGAGGCACCTTCTCTGCCTCCATTAGGCAATTTGAGAAGCTCCTCCTCAGGCACCACCATAGTTGAGCCTGCGCTGGTATTCTGGCTTCAGGACTTAGCAGGGACCTCAGCTTGTGGGGGCTCAATCTCAGCAAAATGTGGGCAGGTGGGCTCTTGGTCCATGGGGCCAGCGGCCCGCAGGAATTCAGGTTCAGGGTTTGAATCCTGCCCTTGAGCCTGGGTTTCCAGGGGTAATGAATTGTCAATCCTGACATTACTTAAATAGTAGACTGTGAGTGTTGATCTTTCACTAGGTAGACAGTGTGGCTGAAGAGGTCATTCCGAACTGAACTTGTACCAGGATCAGTCAGGTGCAGGTAGAGTAATCCAGAAGGGGTGGACATTGATGTCAACCCATTTGAGAAAGGTGAACAAACTCTGAAATTGAAAGCAAATCCAACTAAGTCATTGCAAGTATCAATATTTGAAGGCCATATCAAAATAGCATGAATGGCGCAATTTTCAACAATGAAGTAGGGCAGCTTACTAGAAAGTGTACTTCAAATAGAGTTATTAGTCTTTTAAAAACAACAACTTTTTTTTCTGAAACAAACTAAGAATATTTATGATGAGCCAAAGATAGGGTAATAGCATTTATAGCTTTGGGGCTGCTATTACTCTCCCATGCAACTCATCATAAATATTTTTGGTTTGTAGTTTGTTTATTTTTGTTTAGTGTGAGCACTTCATTGCTGTGTTGGCCTTTTTTGTCTATTAACGCCCAAAATCCCTGTTAACAGAGTGTATATTTTACACTGATAGTTTGAATTCACTTAAATCTGAGCTCATTTCGTTTAAATCTGAAGTATTTTCGCTTATCGCCATAGCTTTTAAAACCACTGTATTTGATTAAAAGACTTGTGATTGGGTGAAAAATTAACCCCTACAATTGTAACTTTGCTCAAGCTTGAAGGAGTTTCGACGTATCAGTAGCTTGCTGGCACTTCTAGTTATGAACAAACTTTTGGGCTAATACTTTTAACTGAGGGGTTCAAATAAATTATTAAAGCTTCTGAATCATTTTGTCATTTCAGTTCCACGTACGTAGCAAGAATTTTTAAACCTTTAAAAAAATTTATCAGTTCTTTTTCTGGTTTACACATCATGATATATATAACTATTCCTTGGATCTTATGACTATAGCTGGATTTGACTTTCTCGGTTTCACAGTCTCTTTTTGTCATTTTTATATCGACTAAACTTTTTATCTCTAAAACAAAGATGCTATCTTTCCTGGTTGCTTATTTATCACATTATTTCTTTTCTTTTTCTTCATTTAACAGCATGAATAAAGAATTAAACGTTTTTGAACAGCAATATTTTTAGTTACCTTTTTTGATGGGAATATGAATAATTAGAAGCTTTTCTCGAAGTGTTGTTTTTTCATTTTAATAAAATTAATGGCTGAAGTATTTTCTAAGCTATAACTTATATCTATCTGATTAAAATTCAGTTTGATAGATATTAAATATCTTTTCATGATTAGGAAAAGTTGTTCTTATACTCTTTATTTATGGTTGAAATTAGGCTACCTATGAGTGCGGATTTTGATGAGCGAGGCCAAAACGCAGTCATCGCTGAGGCTTTTAATCAATTGTAAGTCTTCTGTAAAACCCAGCCAATTTGATTTGTCACGGTTATTTCTTATAGTATTTTATTTTTAGTTTGTTATTTGATATTAGGTTGGCTAAAATGCACTACTCTTAGATACCAACTTTGCTGCGATACCCATCCTGCATCAAATGATAGCTATCTAACGCAAAATATGGAGTTTGATGACCTCTACTTCAAACTTTTTGGGTCAAAGGATCCTCTCGAAGATTCTGAAGAAACTCTTCAGGGAGAAGACGTCGCTTTGCCCTCAAACGGTGACGATGATTTGCACAAGAATGCCTCTTCCCGGATTACAGTATCTCGCAAGGGTCGTCCACGCAAAAAAACTGAATTTTACTCTCCTAAACGTGCAAAGCCTCGCTCTATCAAAGGCACTAAACCTTCTGGAAAATTCAAAACTAAAAAGCCTATAACTAAGAGGATGAAGCGGGCACCCATAGAATATACATCTCCAACAGTGTTAGGAAAATCTACTTCTGTATTAGATTATATGAATGGCGAGCCTGAAAGATTCAACAATGATCTAGTAGTCCCAGTGAATAACTCATACGTGAATCCATATCTTAATCCTTCCCACCCAGATATCACTAGAAGCAACTATGGACATGATCCTCTTGAATATGGAGCTAGGCTTCCTAATACATTTATGCCATTCCAGTCTCCTGGAAGCATCCTTTTCGATTTCCCATAAACTCTAGCGGCTACATTAAAGTGCATTGGCAAATGTTTTGATCATATTTTATCCCCTACATCAGCATATATTTCTGGCCTGTAAAGCTACAGTCTCATTCTTAAGTTGGAGCTTAGCTTTATTGCCTTTGTTTCACTTTCATTAACTACAATTTAGCACTATTGAAACACTAGCAGTTCTAATGGGGAAATCAATATAATGACCTAAGCTTCTTTAATCGGCTTGCCAAATAACTGATAAAGGGTGACATTAGATTGGTCCAAGTTGAGCTTTGTTTTGATTTCATGTTACTATACTTTTCAGACCTGTTAAGATGGACAAACCAAAGTTGGTTCAGAGAAAACTAAAGTTGTGCATAGAACATGGTATAACATCAATCACATGATTTGAGCTATATTACCAGAGATATATGTGTTAATGGGTGAATCAAGTTAAATACACAACACATATATCAAGCACACAAAACACCAAAGTCATGCAGTAAGATTAGGATCTCAAGAAAAAAGCAGCTAACACAAACAATTTTATTTTATATTCCATGTTTTGAGCAGGGCACAAAGAAGTTGTACATTATAATTTTAAACTCACACACAAAAATTAGAGCAATAGCAAGTCAAATTCACAGTGCACAAAACTATATCATGAACAAAGCAAAGTCAACAATATTTCAGTGGTAAGCTGTCTAAATAAACACATGCAATCTGAAACAAATATTGGATGAAAATATTATTGGTGTCTTTTTTGGTTGTAAAATTTACGCAGAATTAAAGAAACTTCTTAAAAGAGATAAAAATATCAAAAATGAGGCTTTTTAAATCAAATATAAAAGCTTAATACACAAAACAGATAATATGGCAACAGCAGTGAAAGACTTGATATCCAAAATGTAAGAGATTTTAAATCAGAATAGTGATTTAATTTGTTTAATAGGAAATATTAAGTAACAAGACCAATAAACTGGTGCATTTAGCAGAGAACAACAAGGTTGTGGGTACCCCAGAGGGTCCATCAACAGAGTTGCTGTATGTGTGGACAGCAAAGCAACAAAACACACATCCAGCAAAGAAGAGGATGAGACAACCCCAAAACAAAGCCAGACTTTTTATATTGAAAGAGCCAGAAGTGTCAATCCTAAGGTCTCAAAGTTTACCAGAAAGATACAAAAGATGATCACATTCAGAACTCTTAATAACAAAACAGTTGAGAAAATTTCTCTTGTATAGTCACCTGAATACCACAAAAATGCACCTAGTGCAATTATGTATAAGGAGTTTGAGGTTATAATTGATTCTAGATATAAGCTTTATGTAAGCAATGAGTAAAATGAAAAAAATATGAAATTTTAATACAATTTAAAGGGGCAAATATATTTAGAAAAATCACTACATGCTATACACAGATGTCTATGCCCATTATTCTCTAGTCTAGCACCAACACATAGTACACTCTAAAGACTAAAGCCTGTATGATTAACCTTCATAGGTCACCAAGGTGTGTCCTGGTTCAAAGCCAGGGACCAACTGGGTTGGGGTGACATCTTTCAGATATACAAGCTCAAATGTAAGAGCATTGCCTTACATGCACTTATTTACAGATATGAGGTTTTAACTCATTGATGATAAGGATGAGGAGCATAGTGTTTCTGTTGATAATGACTTCTGGGGCAATGGCAAGCACTTGTTGCTAAGCAGTGAGGTATCTGAGGGCACTTCTCATTTGTTTGATGGCAAGCAAGGGGTTCTCACTACAATGGGTGAAAAGGTTTCACTGTAGTGAGACTTGGCAGCATCCCTGAAGGCCGCCCAGGTGACCTCGTTTTTTCAACTAGCCTGGTTGATAAATCAGATTGCAACAGGTCCAGTGAGGCGCCCTGACGCAGTGGCAGCTCAAATGAGCTCAGATACTTGACAGATACAAAGATGGGTTTCAGTGAAGTGTAGCCAACTGACTATGTTAGCCTCTTTCATGCCACCCATAAAGAATTCTAGTTGCAGGTTCATCATGTGCTGTGACAGATCAGACTATGCAGGATGAACTAACAGCATGTTGTCTCAGGCAGAGTCAGTTATAAACGCTGGTAAGCACTAACTGGTTCTGGTATACAGCATAACCCTCAGGGATGTCCCTATCAGAGATGGGGAAGAAGGTTTCTTGGTGAGGTGTAGCCATACATCTAGCACTTTAGACTTTCTTAGGGGTTAATTTTCTTATAGGTATATTGTCAATCTATCACTGCTATTACTGTCGCAACTAAACCAATTATACTTTGATATTTAGATTGGGGAAGGCAACAGTCTAAATAGAAAGGACAAGAATAGAAATAAGATAATGTTTATTAGAGAATATCATAATTAATATACCATAGTGAAAAGCCACAAGTCCACCAGAGGGTGACACAGTGGCAGATTTAACATAAAATTTGGGTTGAAAATAACTTGAGTACAGGATCAGCGTGTCAAATTGATAGTGCTTCTAATTAGGAAATAATGCCCACAATTCAATATTACACTCAGATTGGCCCATACTGTTTGTCATGTCATGTGTCAGAATACCGCATCCCAGGAAAGAAAATGTTAGCTTCAGCTGCCAACTTGCTTGGTTGGGAGGAGGGTAGAGCCCATCATAGGAGGGGTGCTAACTTGATGAGATAATATGCTGATTGTCCCACTAGGGCCCAGGGTCCAGTGGCGGGTACTATAGTGTCAACTAACCCAGCCAAGATGATGTAGACAATGCTGGCATATTGGTTGGCTATGAGCAAAGACAGTCCTGGGGTGGGGTGTAGGCGGTCAGGTTTGGGTGTCGGGGGTGCTTTTATATCTATCTGGTAGGCAGGCAAATAGTTATACTTCACACAAATTTTGGGAGCTGGTTGTTTGTACCAAGCACCTTTGTAGAAAGCTGTTTGTGGGGTAATCTGTTAGGCCAGATGGTCTGGGCGGTAGTATTCTTCACAGTCAACTCCTGATACTCTGGCTTAAGAGGTAGTCAGAGAAATGCAGTGGACCAAAGGGTGCTCCAGGAGGACAATAAAACGTGGGCCAGGTTTCAGGGGCTTTCTCAGAAATGCAGGCTGTTTGCCCAAGATTTTTGGTTAGAACAATAGTTAAATAGAAAACAACCAAGACAAAATAAGAAATAAATTGGTAGAACCAAGGTCTCATAATCTTATTTATTTCAGAATGGCAATATCATTTTATCAAAACTTTACAGAGTTTAAATACCTTTTAAAATGCTAAGTTCAGAATCTAGCCCATCACCTGATAGCTGAGTTTGCTCAGTTTCCTCCGGGCCGAGAGTTCTGGCCACATTCTGATCCTTCTGACCTGTCATATTCTCTGCTGGAATGATTTTCACCTGACAGTCCAAGGATAATGTCTTCATGGCTTCATCACTGCCACTGATGTTCCCGTCATTCTGAACTAAGTGACCTTCAGAAACCTTAAGCCGGGACAGCATTTTCTCCGTAAGCTGCACATCTTCAGAAGTAGCTTTGAGGTCACTACATGACTGAGGATCAAATGACCTAGCGGCCCGGGTTTCTAGCCAATTATCTGGATTCCCTTTTGATTTTGGCCTGTTGTGCTGAGCAGCAAACCCCTTTTTGGACGGCCCGTCAACTATGACAAGAATGACACCATATTGGTTTAGCGCTTCCAGAAATCCAGCTTGTTCTTGCAAATTTGTGGCCAGGCAGGCCTGCAAATTTCCTTAATTAATTGGATTTGAACCAATACCTGTTTCAGCTTTTTCATTGGCTAATCGTGAAAAACATAGGCGGGCGGCCCGCAGGACTCCCACAACCCTCAGAATCAGGTGCTAAGTTTGATTCTTCTAGTTGAAGTTTTCCACTCATTTTGGTAAAAATGTCATTCATGACATCATGGGGCAACCCATCAAGCAATTCCTGTATATTGTGAGATATGTTAGCGGGCAGATGAGTAATCTCATTGCAACACTGACAATGATGGTTGGATGATAAAAAATAGAATTAGGGTTTATTTTTAAACATCTGCTTTGGAAAGATAAAAGATGTGACAAGTCTGCTGGAAAAGCTGCTTTCAGAAAAAGTAGTGCTGGAAGTGGAGTGGGTTTCTAATGTTCTATTTCCTATTTTATTTAATGTGTTTGGTGAACCAAATTTTTCATGGGATTAAAAATGGTGTTATCTACCAAAAAAAATAAAAATTTACAATTGATCTCACTGCCGCCTAAGTTTACCACATAAGCTTTTCTCAGCTATATCCTTCTACCATAATTGCCCAGGGGTATACAGCCAATAAAAAGACACTATAAGTTAAATATAATTTTTTGATCATTTTATTGGCTGTATACTCTTGGGTACTTACGGCAGAAAAATATGGCTGAGAAAAGCTTATTTTTAGAAAAGAAAATGGAAAAAGGTTTAATAGTTTGGCTGTAATAATTGCATTATTTGATAAATAAATTCAAGGACAGTCAGATGATATAGTTTATCTCGGCAAGGGTAAGTTGTGGATATGTAAATGGGGTATTCACGTGATTAATTGTATGGTTTAGAATTGTTAGTTGATCACAAGGGATGGAGTGGAGTATCCTAGAAGCTTGTCCCAGATTCTCGAAAATTTGCTAGTGGCTTTGAGACCCTGCCAGGGTTTAAATGGGAAAATATATGCGAACTGGATGTCTGGTTTAGCTCAACTGAAAAGTTGCAATTGAGGCTGATGATTGGAATTAAAATGGCTGTAAACTACCAATTTATTTCTAAATAGGCAAGGTTGGAATTAAAACTAAGATCAATGAGTGAAAGTATCGAGGAGTCTCCAGACAATTTTTTTTTCGTGTCCACACTTTCGTCAAGATTTATAGGTTTGGGTTGAGTTTAGTTTCTTTAAGCCCTTAAAATCCCTTTATTTTAAGTAAGTGTACCTCAAGCTGCATTCTACCTTGAGCTCTTAAATCAATTGATTTCAAAATTTGTAACGACATTGACTTGCTTAAAATAAATTTGCTGTCTTTTCTTGGAACTACTGTAGCACACATATTTTTTAAATGTGATCCAAATCCGATAATATGAGACTATATTTTCTTGAGTTCTTGAAGTATTTCTTGAATTGTTCTTAACCCAAAATTTTACTTTTACTCTCAAATTCTGTACTTGAAATTTTTTCAAGTTTATTTCGAACTTTTAGCATAATGGTTGTATGGACCATCTTTCTGGGTCAAATTTTTATGTTTATGGAATTTGCTTTGAAACGACTCTTATTGCTATTTGTAAAGCAACGCAGGCATGTCCTGTAAAGATTTGACAAACAGGACTTGATCTTTAGAAATCGATTCAGAATAAGAAGGGTTTACAGTTAAAGCTAAGGGTATACCATAACTAATATTAATTCGAAACCTAGGTTCAGATTTGACATCTTGGATTTTATAATAAATCACTTATGCTACACAGTACTAACAATATTTTAGATGACTATAGAAGCGTCTTCTCAAACTACCACTGTATCACCTAAAAAGCAGCCTTATAAAAATGCCAAAGGGGTAAACTCTTTAAAGGCCGATGGAGTAGCAGGAACTCACATCAAGGTTAACGTCAACCCTGATGGCTCAATCTCTTGCAAGCCCACTAGCCAGATCAAGTCTAATGTAAGCAACGATGAGGATGAGGAGATTACATCTGATGAAGATGAGGAAAATTTCCCTTACATCCAACGCGAAGTCCATGTGGAATGCCCTTTTTCTAATTGTCCAAATGCAGGAGAAGTATTCACAAATCCAACTCATCTCCCTCCCCATCTCAGACTCCACCATAGACTTTATTTCCGCAATCTTTACCACATGACTTCCGTCTTGCAAGCGTACCTGTCGCACTGGGCTGAACGCTTAGAAAAGCAAAGCGCAGAGTCCTTCCTTCCAACCCAAGAGGATGAAAGCGGCAAATTTTACGTCATCGGCCCCGAGACATTCCCCGAGGATGAAAACACCCGTCGTAACCTTCAACAAGAAAAACTCAAGGAAATCTTGGCATTCCAGGATCAGGAGCGCCAGGAGGTGGCAAAGAAGCCCCATGACTGTCTGTTCTGCTGCACTGTTGCCGAGGATCGCGCTGCACTCTTCAAGCACATGTTTAGTGAGCATGGCTTCAACATTGGTCTGCCTGACAATTTAGTCTACACCGAAGAGTTCCTTACCCTTCTTCGCAACAAGTTGGCGGACGATGTTTGTCTTTACTGCGACAAGGTGTTCAAGAGCTCCAAAGTTTTACGCATGCACATGCGCAAGAAGAAACACTTCCGCATCCACTCCCGTAATCACACCTACGACAAGTTTTATGTCATCAACTACGCGGAGCCCGGGAAAACCTGGGACGTGCTAGAAAAAGAAAAGGAAGCAGACCTGAAGCAGCAGAATCAAGAAAGAGATCTTGACGACGTCCAGAACTCATGGGACGAGTGGGATGACAAAGAGTCTGAAATAACTCTATCGCTCTTCGACTCCTGCCCCTTCGATTCACCTGCCGCTGCCCTTGCTCACGACAAACAAAAGTATGGATTCGACCTCGAGGGAACCATCGCTGCGCTTGGTAAGGGGTCTCTCTTCTTAACTAACATTCCAAGGCCTCGACTTTTACAAGTCAGTCACTCTTGTCAACTACGTGCGCCATCAGACTAGCCAGGGCCTATGCATTAGCTGCCACACCAAAGAATCCGATCTCCCTGGCCATTACGCATCCAAAAACTGTCTTGAAAAGTTAGCCATCAGTCTGGAAGATTCTCTCTGGAACGACCCTACATACCTTGTTCCCACCATAGAGAACGACCCCCTTCTGATGTATTTGGATGACCCCGTAGAGATCGAACCTGAGTATACTGCCATTGCCGAAAAACTCCAGCCTGGCTTGGATCCTGCCCAAAAGCTTATCTATGCCCAAGCTGCAGATTTAGCTTCTGGTTCCAAATAACGTCTGCTTTGAATACTCACTTGTTCTCTAATGAACCCTTCTTTCATTTTCGGACTTGATAAAAATATTATGGTTTACCAAACAATTCTACACAGGCATAATCCCATTTAAACCTAGTATTTATTGAACTGCAGGGCACTATGAACCCCTATTAGGGCTGCAGCGTCCCACCCCCGGACAAAACCCAGATTCTGTCTGAAGTTTCTGAAAATGTGGAAGGCAATATATTTTCTATTTAAAGCTGATTTTAAATCTGATCTTCTGGAATGCCAGAAAAAAGAAGATCTTTGTTTGGGGGTGGGACACTGCAGCCCTAACCCCTATTCAGTACTGCAATTGAACTTCACTAGCTCAGTATTAGAACTGAGACTGCACAAAAGGCTTGAAATTACTTTTCATCATCAAAATCCCATACAGACTAACACAGTCACTATATTCTCTTGGGGTTTAATCAGCCCTAGTATGTGGTTCAACCAGTACATCATTTGCCAACAGGTCCATCCACCCGATATAATCCCTGCCATCAATAGCAGCACTGGCAGTGAGTAATGCATGGCTCTACCCTTTTCACCACATCAAATATAAGATCTGAACCAAAACCCACTTTATTGGGATGATATAGTTAAAACCACAGTGCCATAAAGTTACCTCAATTCCACAGGGAAGTTATATAGCCTAATCTGCAAGCACATGTACCTCTTTCTACTGCCCTACAAACCTTGGGATACCTGCAATTATCAGCTGCCAATATATCCAAACTAGGAGGCAGCTGCCCACTTTTAGCCTCCCAGTACCATTATTGCATATTGCTCAGATAATAATATCCTTAAGATAATATGCTTTAGATCAACTGTCAACCCCATATAAGGTAAAAACCTGTATCCTAAATAAAGTATCTTGCCATAAGTATGCTATGGATAACAGTTACAGGTGTCAGAAATATTCCTGACACTAGCCAAATTTCTACAATAATCCTAACTTGGAACAAGAAGGAAATTTTGGGTTCAGATAGCCCCCAGTATAACCAAGATTTTCTGCCCCTAAACCAAGGAAAATACAAAATTACTGAGGCCCAAACAGAACTTGGTTTGGACCAAAATAATTTATCATCCAGACAGGCGCCCACCACGCCTACCAGTCCCTTCTTTCAGCCACTTGCAAGCCAGCTTGCTGCCTGTCAAGGCCCATATCAGAGTCCAGCTAGACTCTCACAGGGAAGACAGGCCAGGCCTGAAAGGCCATGTACACAATTGGCGCAATCCTGACTATATAATTCACAGCAGTGGCTAGGAGGTGCCAACTTTAAATATGGGGCATGACTTGGTTGGTCAATCCTAATACTGTGATGTAGACAAACCCCAACTTACTGAAGTCTTGGGCAGGAGGCCCATTGGGCAAGGGGGAGTGGAGGGGATCTCCTTCATGATAGTTGGAATTGGGCCTCTAGAATAGCCAGGAGGAAGATCCAGGAGGTGAGGGTGGAAGAACTCCAAGTCAATGGCGCAAGGTGGTTGTCAGGGATCCACTCATTGGGAAGCCTTTCCCCAATTGAATGGAGAAGAGCTCCCAAGTTGAATTTGATCAGAGTGAAACCTACTGGAATTCCTATCATTAGCATGTGTAAAAGGTGACCAAATAGACGGAATCTTCCTAAGAAGGGAGTGAAGTGATTGAGAAGATAATAGACACTGGTGTACCCCAAGACCAACCAGGGAGCCTTAGGGTGGATGATTGGTGGGAATTGAGCTGTTTTAACATAAGGGGCATGGCTTTGATGCGGACCAAAACGATACCAAATTGAGTCTTCAGATTTTTCAGTAGGAGTTGGTTCAGGGTTTTTGAAGCTAACATTTGCTTGCCCATAATTGATTAACACACACAAAGTCCATACAAGGAAGATGAACTTCATGTTGTTGGAGGGAAACCTTTAGAATCTACTAATCAAGTGTTTAGAATTGAGAATATAGATTTATTGGGTTGATAGAAAATAAAGAAATTGTTGGAGCAATTTGGATGGGAGGAATTTGTCAGTTTAAATACTGACTTCAAGTGAGGAAGGGAACATTGTGGTTACCAGGTGGATCTGCAAGAGTGATTTGAGAAGTATTGCCTTGCAGGACTGCAGCAGGCTGCAGCCTGCAATGCAAGAAGAGGAAGGTTGGGATATTGCATTGTGGTATTGTACCTTGCTTTGGTTGGGAATGAAGTCTGGGGCTGGATGAGAAGTGTTCCTTTGGCTTGGGTGGTTTTCTGGGTTTGATTGGATACTTAGGTCCCTGAATCTCTGGTTTGGATATCCTTTGCATTTAATTTTGGATTGGTTGTTTTATATTTATCAGAGTCCAAATTTAATGCTGAATTGTTGTTATCATTGTCCAGAACCTTGATTTTTGTTTTTGAAATAGAATTTATATTCTGGCCTTGATTTTCACGTTTGCTTTTGTTTTTGCTTTTAAGTTAAATTTAAAACATTGATTAATCAATTTTGAATGTGTTTTCAAATTGATTTCATTTAGAGATTTGGTTTTGTCCTTTGTTTCTGATATAGAATTTATAAATGCAACTTCTGGTTTCTTAATGATTGTGTTGAGGGTCTGGATGTACAAGTATTCTGGCTATTGCCATCACACCTAACATCCAGCCATTGCCCAATTTGGTGCCTTTCCAATATACCATTTGACATACCAGAAATGACAACAAACCAATATCACATGACTGTCCAGATATCCAGCGACTTGAAACCATCCAGCACATGACTAGCCCCTGGGTTTGATCCAACTAATATTCCCGCCACAGCTAAAGCTATAAAAGCCTAAAGTATTATCCAATAAAATATACTTCTTTTCTTCCTACTTTTATATTCAAAGCTTCCCCAAAAGGCGCTCCTTATCACTGGTAGCACTATGGTTTTCAACCACGCCAATGAAAGAGAAAATGACTGACCAAAACCTGCCCACCTTTGCTCACGTACTCAACCAGGCCACATCCCAAGATACCTGGAAAACATACTTTTGCGCCCACGACATCAATGAAGATATTCCTAGTGGATGCACTGTATTCAAAGGTCTGGTCATGCCCAAAGCATGCGCCAAGATATTCAATACAGTCACTCTCTTCAACCACAAACAAACACACAACCACCTACCACAGGTGAAGTTACCAACACCAAATACATTGGTATTGACAAGTTCTTTGGTTAAAACAAAGAAAACATCATCAACTGGCTAGACCACACAGCCACCAAACTCCGCGCCAGCTGCATCCCCCACAAAAAATGGGTCCAGGAAGCCAGCAAGCGTCTCTACGAGGCCGCAGCTAACTGGTTCGCCACCTGGGTTGGCTCACAAACCAACAACCAGCTTGAAAACTGGAAAGATTTCAAAGCCAACATCACTCACAATTTCTGCGTCACTGAATCCCTCCAAGACATTGCAATATAGCTTAGTGATCTCCCTCAGAAGACCACTATTGCAGCTTACGCCAACAAATTTGAGGAAATACATTGCAAAATCCAAAACCCAGCACAAGCTGACAACGTACACACCAGAGCATCATTCATTAACAGAATGAAACCCTCTGTTACTGCCCTCATCCTCCCAGAAGCAAATACCTCCATGCCCATGCTCATTGCTGAAGCCAAGCGCGCAGAAAAACGCGCAAACATCAAATATGCTGCACGCAACAGCAACCGCTCCTCAAACAGCAATGGCAGAAAAAACGCCAATGACAATAAACCCCAAAATACCAACCATAACAACAGCAACTCTAATTGTAACAATGGCAATCACAGCCAAAGCGCAAACCACTCCTGTCCCAAGAAAGAGGACACTGCCAAAGTTAACAACACCAAAGTAGCAACCCACTATGAATCTGACCCCACATTCTCTGACCTCAAAGGTCTCAAAACAGAGAAACAGGGAAAAGAGGAGGGGGAACAGGATTAAGTGCCCCTATCTCCCCCCAACTTGACAAGAAGAAGTACCAAGGCACAAACTTTGCTGCTCGCATCCCACGTGTCCTGCAATCCTCCATTTTTATGAACATAAAAATTAAAGATCACTCACAACTTCTTGTCTATCCATGCACTTACAAATCTCATACACATAAAATTTTATTTGACTCTGGTACACAACACACTATGGTTAGCAAACCTTTTGTAACCAAGTACAAAATACCAGTTGTCAAATCCAACTTCAAATACGCCAGAATGGCAGACAAATCAAAAGTTCTACTTGAAGGCAAAACAACTCCCTTCAGAATTGACCTCCAAGGAAAAAAAAGCGTCCATCAAAGGAATTGCCATAAACAACATAAACTACAACATTGTATCAGGCATGGACTGGTTTATCCAAGTGAACTCCAGCTTATGTTGGAAAACAAAAACCATGACCATCAAACGCAACAGAGTCAATTTTAACATCCTTAAAATAACCAAATGACCTCATTCTAAGAGACACAGTATTTGTCCAAGTCATAAATCAAGATGACTCTGAATATCTAACCAAAGACAGTACCCTCCACATAATGAGGTACTCCAAATTTAATAATATACAAACACAAAAGATCCAATGCCCAGAACTTGCGGTACTCCTAAATGAATACACTCATGTATTCAAGGAAGAACCCACAGAGTTACCCCCCAAACAAGAGGTCAAACATAACATCAACTTATGCAAAGCCATGCCCAAACCTGCACCCCTCTACAGACTCTCTCCCATGGAGACCTAAACACTTAAAGCCCACATTGAGGACAATCTAGCCAAAGGATTCATTTGTCCGTCTGAATCCCTGTGGGGGGCAGCAGTGTTCTTTGTAAAGAAAAAAAAGGATCCCTTTGCTTAGTTACTGACTACAGAGCACTAAACACAAGTATAGTAAAGAATAAATACCCACTTCCCCTCATAGAAGACCTATTTGCAAGGCTCTCTGGAGCAAAAATTTTCTCAAAAATTGACCTCACATCTGGCTATAGCCAAGTTGAAGTCAAAGAGAAGGACATACCAAAGACCACGTTCCACACGCAATTTGGGTCGTTTGAATGTAAAGTAATGAACTTTGGGATGACCAACGCTCCTGCAATGTTTGTCACCATGATGAACCAAGCACTAAACAGTCTCTCAAATACATTATGCTACCTTGACGACATCATTGTATTTTCAAAAACAAAAGAGGAACACCTCACACAGGTCTGCAAGGCACTTGATCAACTCGCAAAGCACAAACTATACACTAAGCCTAGTAAGTGCCAATTTATGAAAAAGGAACTCCTGTTCTTGGGCCACATTGTCTCTGATGGTGGCATCAAAGCAGACCCAGATAAAATAAAAGCCATAAATAACATGCAACGCCCCACCTCTGTGAAAAAATTTAGATGCTTTCTCAGTATGGTAGCTTACCTAAGGCAATACATCAAAGACTACGGAAAGCTCACCGCATCAATCAATGACCTAACCAAAGGTAATGCCAAAAAGAAATTCATTTGGACTTCAGAATGTGACAAGAATTTCCAGCTATTAAAGCAAGCTTTGATTAAAGCACCAATCTTGCAATACCCTAATAACAATGGGTGCTACAAGCTTGAGTCAGACGCTAGTGACACTGCCATTGGCAAAGTCCTACACATCTGCCAGCCAGGGCAGCAAGATTTCCTGCCAGTATGTTATAAAAGCAGAAAAATAACAAACACTGAGAAAAGGTACCCAATAAACAATAAAGAATTGCTAGCAATATATCACACATGCAAGAAATGGAGATGTTATCTCAAAGGAAACTTAAACGTCCAAGTGCTAACTGACCACAAATCCTTAATCTATTTCAAAACTCAGAATGCACTTGCGCGGCACCAAGCCAAATGAATGTCCTTGCTGGAACAGCTTAACCTGGACATCTAATACAAAAAGGGAGCAGAGCTGGTCACAGCTGATGCTCTCTCTAGGCTATGCCAGCCAAGAGAGGATCACCCTGACCACCTGGACCCTGACTGGCCCAACCTATACAACACTGAGTACAAGAAAAAAGGAAAGGATCCCTCCACACATCAACTAACCCATGATACACTAGTAAGGAATGAAAAACATTTCCACGTATCAAATGGCACAGTATACCAAATCATCAAGGATAAACACATTCCATACATCCCACTTTCACAAAGAGTCAACACTATACTAAGACGCCATTGTCTGCTAGGACACACAAAGGCTAAAAACCTATATATCACATTAAAAGAGATAGTATGGTGGCCCAACCTGAAGCAAGACATAATTGATATTCTACAAAAGTGCACAGTATGTGAAAAATACGCCAGCACCAAGGCGCCACAGCCAACAGTTAACCCAGTACCTGACCCCAAACCATTTAAGGTTTGGGGACTGGACGTAGTGGGACCCTTCCCAGAAACCAAAAAAAATCAACGTTTCCTAATTGTAGCCATTGACTTTGCCACACGTTGGCCCATCTGCTGGGCAACAAAAGATCACAAGGCGGAAACAATAAATTGATTCATTAATAAAGCAATCATAGAGGACTACAGTACTCCAGACTACATCATAAAATATGAAGCAAAAGAGCTAACAGGCCATGTAGTAAATGTCAATCTAAAAACAAAGAACATCAAACACTCCACAACCTTGCCCTACAGGCCACAGGTCAATGGCAGAGTTGAACGCCTGAACGGCAGCCTTATCAGAACCCTGGAGAAAATAATGGATGGCAAAGCCAAAGACACATGGCCACTCTATGTGAAACATGCATTACTAGTATCCTGGGTTTGTACCAACTAAGGGACAGGCTACTCACCGTTTGAACTAACATACAGGTACAAGCCAGAAATAGTCACCTGCCATAACCAACCATATGTGAAGATCCCGTGGGGAAACCTCTCACAGTAGAATAGAAACCAGCTCTATAACACATATGCCTCAAAGCCTAACTGGCAGAAATAAAGAGACTCAAAACTCAAAAGGTAACCTCAGCAGAGGACCCACTCCCCATCAACTCCCCCATCTGGGTCCTAGCGGGGAACAGAAAGAAGCTAGACTCAGTACACAGAGGGCCAGGAAGAATCATCAGATACCGACCAGACAGGAGCACCTACCTGGTTAAGTTCCAGGGTGCCAAAGAGCCCATCACCAAAAAGTACCACAGATCTTGCCTCCACCCTAGCAAAGGAGAACACTTGACCCAGTTGGTGCCCACTAGTAAACAACTCCAGAAACATCAGGCAGCAGCTGTCAAGACAAAGCCCCCTCCTGATGTACCTGAGTAACCCCTTAAGGGAGGGGTGTGTTGAGGGTCTGGATGTACAAGTATTCTGGCTATTGCCATCACACCTAGTATCCAGTCATTGCCCAATTTGATGCCTTTCCAATATACCATTTAACATACCAGAAATGGCAATAAACCAATATCACATGACTGTCCAGGTATCCAGCAACTTGAACCCATCCAGCACATGACTAGCCCCTGGATTTGATCCAACTAATATCCCCGCCACAGCTAAAGCTATATAAGCCTAAAGTATTATCCAATAAAATATACTTCTTTTCTTCCTACTTTTATATTTGAAGATTCCCCAAAAGGCGCTCCTTATCAATTGCAAAACAATTGAATTTTGATTCCCAATTTGTGTTAGGGATGGAATCCCTTACACTAGCCTCCGCTAAGGTCCCTTCTCCTCCTCTTGTTTGATGGTACTGGTCAACTAGGTCCCAGCAGTTGGTCAGGTTGTCAAGAGGTTCCCAGCTGTTTGATTCTATACCATATCCTACCCATTTGATCAAGTAATGGGGTTTGTTCCAAATCATTTTGTCATCAATGATTTCTTCCATCTCCCATTCAGGAAGATGATTCATTACCAGAGGGGGAGGGTTTCATTTGGCCTGAGAAAGATTTTCTAGGGATCCATGGCAGCGGCTGAGGAGGTTTACATGGAAGACGTCATGGGCTGTGGATCCTTCTGGAAGGTGGACTTGGTATGTTAGGGGGAAATATTTTGTATTACTTCTAAGGGCCCTATCTTCTTGGGTCCCAATTTTTGACATGGCCATTTGATGTGTAGATTGCGAGCGTCTAGGAAGACCAGGGATCTGGGGGAGTATTTGTCAGGCTCTCTGCGGTGTCTGTCAGCAAACTTCTTATATGACTGAATGGATTTATTTAGTGTTTCATTAAGTTTGGCTTGAATTGTGGAGAGGTCATTTAGATGCTTGTTGACCTGTGGAACTGGGGTTGTCTCCACTTGAGAAGGGATCTCTTCAGGGTCATATCCATAGTTAGCCTTAAAAGGGGACATTCCAATGGATATGTGATGAATGGTGTTATAGGCTAATTGAGCTACTGGTAGGAGCTCAGATAAGTTGTTCTGTTTGGCATTGACGTAGTTTTGTAAATAAGCCTCCAATACCTGATTAACTCTTTCCGTCTGTCCGTCAGTTTGGGGGTGAAATGAGGTGGAGAGGTTGGTCTTGACTCCCAACCCTTTCATCAGGCTAGATCAAAACTTGGATGTGAACTGGGTTCCTCGGTCTGAGACAATGTTGTTTGATATTCCATGATAGGAAAAAACGTTCTTGAGGAGCATCTGGGCGGTCTCTTCTGTGGAGGCAGTGGAGAAGAGGATGAAGATACCATACTTGGTTAGGCAGTCCACCACCACTAGGATTCCTGTATTTCCCTGGCTCTTGGGTAGTTCAACAATGAAGTCCATTGATATGGAAGACCATGGTTGAGGAGGGATTGGTAGAGGTTGCAGGAGTCCTTGAGGCTTCTGGTGGGAGGTTTTGTTTTGACAGCACTCAAGGCACTTGATTATGTAGCTTCCCACCAACTTCTTCATTGAGGGCCACCAGTATCTTTGGGAGATCCTTTTGAGGGTTTTAGTAATACCCCAATGGCTGGACAGAGGAGTGTCGTGAAAGGCTTGTATGATTTGTTTTCTAAGAGGACATTGGGGAACAAACAGGGAGCTATCATGGAACCAGATGTTGTTTCTTATTTCCAGATTGGCGGTGCTAGTTGGAGGGTTTAGAAGTTGTTCCTCTTGGATCTCTTTATCCAGGTTGGTGTACAAGGTTGCAGTTGTAATGAGGTTCAGGAATCAGGAAGGTTCCAACACTTGTTGCATGTTGTGTGCATGGTAGGAGGTATCAGGGTTGTCAAGGTCTTCTCTGCGGCTAATGGCATCAGGGACAACATTCTCCTTACCTGGAGTGTATTCAATTTGGAAGTTGTATGTCATTAGGTCAATAGCCCATCAGGCCAAGCGAGGGCAAACCTTGCGTTTTTCTGTGAAGTATAGGAGGGTTTTATGGTCTGTGCAAATGTGGACTGGGTATTTACTTCCCTGTAGATATCTTCTCCAGTGGTCCAAGGCGCGTACTATGGCATATAATTCCTTTTTTTAGACATGATAGTTGCGCTCCCTGTACAGGAGCTTGTAGGAGTAGAATGCAACAGGGTGAAGTTATCCATCCTCCCCAAGCTGGAGCAACACCGCTCCCAGTGCAAAGTCTGAGGCATCTGCATCCAGAAAAAATTGACGCTCTGGGTCCAGGCGTAGTAGCACAGGGGCAGAAGAGAAGGCGTGTTTCAAGGCGTCAAATGCTGACTGAGCTTCAGGATTCCATGTGAAAGGTACTTTGTCCGAGGTGAGTTGTGTGAGAGGTAAGGCAATAGCTGAGAAGTCTTTGATGAATTTACAACAAAAATTAGCAAGTCCCAGGAATCCACAAAGCTTGGTGCAGAAGGTAGGGACAGGCCAGTCTGCCACAGCTTGGACCTTGGATGGGGCAACGGCAAAACCTCCTTCCAAAATGTTGTAGCCTAGAAACTCAATTTTCTTCTTGTAGAATTCACATTTTTCCAATTTACAGAACAAGCAAGCTTTGATCAAGGCCTGGAGGACTTCTCAAAGATGGATGAGGTGAGAGTCATGGTCCTTAGAGTAAATGAGGATATTGTCCAGGTATACTACAGTGCAAGTATCCAGAAAAGGGAAGATGACTTCATTTATGAGCCCCTGGAAGGCTGCCAGAGCGTTGCTTAGACCAAAGGGAATTACCAGGTATTCATATAGACCAAACAGGGTTCTTACAGAAGTCTTCCATTCATGGCCTTCTGCTATATGGATTTAATGGTAGGCGTTCCAAAGGTCAAGTTTGGAGAAGACTTTTGCCCCTGTCAATTAATTGGTGAGGGTTTCAGCGGAGGGAATAGGGTTTCAATTCTTGATCATGATGCTATTGAGATTTGAGTAATCCACCACAGGTCTTAGGGATCCATCTGATTTCCCCACAAAGAACATAGGGGAAGAGCAGGGGGAGTTTGAACAACGCATGAATCCCTTTGCTACATTCTCATCTAGGTATGTTTTCATGGCTAAACTCTGGGCTTGGTTCACTGGATAGAGCTTACCCCATGTGGGTACTGATCCTGGTACTAAATCAATACGTAGGTCTGACTCTCTGCAACTGGGTAGTTAGGAACAGGAGGATTCACTGAAGGCTTCTGCCAGGTCCTGAAGCTCTGGAGGGACCTAGGCTTGGGATATCCCCTTCAAGGCAACAAGGTTGTTGAGGGTGTCTTCTGCAGTCAAGATTCCTTTGTGTTCCGTTTAGTCAAAGGGAATAGAAGAAGTTATCCTACTTTCTGAGTAGAGAGTGTCATTGAGTCCAGATCTAATACATCCTTGGTGGTCTTGGCCCAGGGGAAGCCCAAAATCAGGGGAAATGCCAAATTTGACAATGAAGACACCATGATGTAAAATTGGTTATTCCCTACCTTGACCCCTAGGTTTCCCTCTATTTTAGTTACTCTGGTGCGTGACTTGTCAGCGAGGATTACCCAAGCAGAAGGTCCTTCCTGGAGTCCTAATTGTTGGGCCAAGGAGCTACTTATGAAGTTTCCCATAGCGCCTGTGTACAGTAAGGCCTTTACTTCCTGAGAGGTTTTAGCAGAACCTAGCTTGAATGGTAATAGGGCATAAGATTGAGAGGGTTCTTTATCGGAAGAACTGGCTAGAAGAGAAATAGGAGGTTGTACCTTGGCCAAGGCTTGGCAATCCTTGGCTGAATGTCCCACTTTGCCACAATACATACAGAGTCCAAGTTGGGTTTGACGTTATTTCTCTTCTGTTGAGAGTTGGTATCCTTCACCCTCATAGGGGATCAGTCCTTTGGGGATCTCTCCTTGGACCTTTGAGGGGGGATTCTTTTCTCCTTAATAACGTTTGCAGGCGGGAAGGCAGGTTTCTGGGGTTTGGCCCAAGACAAGAGCTGCTTCACCTTGGAAGAACACTTGATTACTTCCTTGATCATGGAGTTGAACTTGGTTGGAAACTCATGATGGGCAAGGAAATTCTTCAGTTCAAAGGAGAGTTTTTTACAGAACAGGTAGCAGACTTTGTTGTTGCTCATCCCAATGGCATTCTTGAGGTGGGTAAATTCTTTGGCGTAATCTTGGGCTGACATTCTTCCTTGGTAGAGGGCAGAGATTTGGTCTCTTAACTGGTTGGGGTTTGGAGCAGGGGATACTGTAGCTAAGAGGGTGTTGCAGAACTGGTCATAGTTATTGAGGAGATCCTCTCCTTGTAGGGTCACTTTGGCGTACCAAAGGCAAGACTTAACAGTAAGCTTTTCTGCCACATGGTGCACTTTCTGTGCGTCAGTGGTAAATTTTTCTGGTGAGGTTTCAAACAGGAACTTGGAGAAGGCCAGCAGCATCAGGATCTTGTTTCCTTCATTATCTCCTGGAACAACAGCAGATAGGGTGTTCAGGACTAAAGTTTGGACCTGGTTGCTGGTTCTGGGGACCATTGGTTCTGAGGTGGTTGGTTTTTGAAAGAGGGACAGAATCTTGTATACAGTGAAGCTGATGGTGAAGGTAACAATTATGAGGGCAACACATTTGATGAGGGCAACATAGAAGATAAATTCATAGGTAAAATGTTGGCCTGGACCACCCATAAAGTGGTTCAGTAGGGGCTCCAACAAACTGTCAGGGATCCACTCATTGGGAAGCCTTTCCTCAATTGAATGGAGAAGAGCTCCCAAGTTGAATTTGATCAGAGTGGAACTTACTGCAATTCATATTATTAGCATGTGTAGAAGGTGACCAAATAGACAGAATCTTCTCAAGAAGGGAGTGAAGTGATTGAGAAGATAATAGACACTGGTGTACCCCAAGACCAACCAGGGGGCCTTGGGGTGGATGATTGGTGGGAATTGAGCTGTTTCAACATAAGGGGCATGTCTTTGACGCGGACCAAAACAATACCAAATTGAGTCTTCAGATTTGTCAGTAGGAGTTGGTTCAGGGTTTTTGAAGTTAACATTTGCTTGCCCATAATTGATTAACACACACAAAGTCCATAAAAGGAAGATGAACTTTGTGTTGTTGTTGGGGGAACCTTTAGAATCTACTAATCAAGTGTTTAGAATTGAGAATATAGATTTATTGGGTTGATAGAAAATAAAGAAATTGTTGGAGCAATTTGGATGGGAGGAATTTGTCATTTTAAATACTGACTTCAAGTGAGGAAGGGAACATTGTGGTTACCAGGTGGATCTGCAAGAGTGATTTGAGAAGTATTGCCTTGCAGGACTGCAGCAGGCTGCAGCCTGCAATGCAAGAAGAGGAAGGTTGGGATATTGCATTGTAGTATTGTACCTTGCTTTGGTTGGGAATGAAGTCTGGGGCTGGATGAGAAGTGTTCCTTTGGCTTGGGTGGTTTTCTGGGTTTGATTGGATACTTAGGTCCCTGAATCTCTGGTTTGGATATCCTTTGCATTTAATTTTGGATTGGTTGTTTTATATTTATCAGAGTCCAAATTTAATGCTGAATTGTTGTTATCATTGTCCAGAACCTTGATTTTTGTTTTTGAAATAGAATTTATATTCTGGCCTTGATTTTCACGTTTGCTTTTGTTTTTGCTTTTAAGTTAAATTTAAAACATTGATTAATCAATTTTGAATGTGTTTTCAAATTAATTTCATTTAGAGATTTGGTTTTGTCCTTTATTTCTGATATTAAATTTATAAATGCAACTTCTGGTTTCTTAATGATTTCAAAAAAATTACATTTTGATTCCCAATTTGTGTTAGGGATGGAATCCCTTACAGTGGTGTAACCAAAGTGACAGGAGCAGAGCCAGGAGGGAACAGATAGGCGTAGTTGTATTGTGTAGTGGATTCACAAATAGATGCAAACAGAATGATTATATTGGTACAAAAATAAATAATTCCTGCAAGAAAATAATGGGTCCTGGGTATAAAGCCGTTTATTTTAAGATGTAAACTGTGAGGAAGGCTTTTCTTCCTCACTATTTATACTTACTGGGGAATACTTAGTCTTTTGTGCCACCAGAGGCCTGGTGGCATTATTTTTGGTGATAATTGCAAATTGGCTTGGAAATTGCGCACTGGGACCTGAGAGTGAAAGGACATTGGCTGGTATTTTAATAACCCTGGTTTGGCTGCAGCATGCCAAAGTGTCACAGCTATTATTAAAACCTACGAGCAATTGAGCGCACAATTGTTTGATTGAACAATCACTTTCCCAATTAACCATTTCCTGATAGCAAAGAGACCCAATTTTGTGTTTAATTTCAGTGCCAGGGTTTTGCAGCATGTGGGCCTTGCAAACTCCTGGTCATTTGCGGTCAGAAAGGGGGGTTTCCTTCTAGGAAGGCAGTTGGCAATGCTTTTCACACTGTTGGTTGTTTTATCTTCAGGCAGGTTAGCTGATTGTCTAGGACATTCTGGACCCTGACACCGCCACCCGCCTGCCCGCAAGCCAGGATGTCACCAGCAAGTCACCTGGGTCCCAGCCACTTTTCACCAGCCAATCAGAGGGCACCCTCACCTGTGGTCAATCAAATAAGTCTCTGGCCACAGGGTAAAATTTAGGGAATAATAAATGCCTTCCATAACAAGGTTCAACCAAAGCTGCAAGTTTGAGCACCAATTCTGACCCCAGCCAATGGGGATCTGGGACCCAGACCACATGGTTGGGGCCAAACTCCAGTCAAACCATGCCCTCTAGTACAAAAATAGATTCTGAGAGTATCTTGGATCCTTCCCTACACATGATCTAAGACCAACAAGAGGTTATTGGTTTCATTCAAGAACTTCCAAGCCAGCAACATCTTATAGGAGAACAAGAGTGGCCCTTATTCCCAATATTCAATTCTAATATTTCACCATCCAAACTCTTGGGATCCCCAATTTCCTGCTTTCACTCTGACTTGCAAAACTTTGCATAGTGAGAGCAACTATAAATAAAGAATCTCCTCTCAAAGATGGATTGTGCTATTATTGAGAGAAATACCCTTCTCAATAATATCAGTTAATTCTTACTCCCACCTAATCTACTGGATTAATCTTAATCAGCTCTCAATCTCCAATTCAATGAAGATGAATCATCTCATTGTCACATCTGTGCTCACAGCTTGCCTAGAAATTGGAGGATACCAACCTGGTCTTGCTACCTTTGGGCTTTCACCAGAAGGACTTGGTCAAACCTATTATGAAGAGCCGGTAAAACTCAATTCTTCTTATGCTAGATCATGGACTCCCCTGGTGTCACCCCACTCCACCCTGTCTGTTGCATTATATACCTCCACTTACTACATCTTGACGTACTTTTCTGGCAGCTTTGGCCGTATAACACCCCTATCAAGGTGTTTCAATGGATGATGGCTATATGCCCCATTGTCACTGCCTTGACAGGGCTCCAAATTGCCAACCTCCTACCATACTTTTTACAGCTAGTACCCAGTATGCTTGGGTATTATACAGAAAGAAAATATGATAGGAGAGTTATCTTTATGAAAGCAAAGAGAGCAGTCTATATACCCAAGAAGAGAGTGACTATGCTGGGGCTTTTATGATAAGTGCTGTGACTAAGCTACAGGAAACAGTAAGAATAAAATGATAATAAATGATTTGGGAAAATCTACTTTTATTGAAGAAAAAAAAATAGATTCATATCCTTGGGATGGGGCGCCATGAGAATGTGCCAAAAATAAAGTATATTTGGGCCAATTTACACATAGAGGGTTGTGATCCTATTAGGACAACACCAGTTGAACAATACTTGGGATGATAGGCCATGGCATTGCTAGGGAATCATATTGATGGTTGCACTAATTTGGTGACAGGTCAAGTTGAGTCCATGATGCATCCATTGAGGCATGTTGAAACATCTTTCTTCCTTGGTCCTCTGAGTGTTTTTTATCTAAAGTGTTAGGGTACAGGTTTTTGATAGCATGTGCACCATATCATTATAGTAGCTATGTTGCTACAGAGACAATACTCTCTATTTGGTAAACCTGTCAGGAATGACAATTTGGATGCTCCTAAATCTCAAAATATGGAACCAGAGTCAAACCCTGGACAAAACCCTTCAGGGATCACCAGACCCATGGGTTGGGAACCCAATAACTCACTACTGTTTGATAATTTTGTTACCGGCCCGCCAGGACCTAAACCCTTAGCCATCCTGCAAGATTCTGCAAGCAAACCGCCAGTTCAAGATGCCGAGAATTTCCCTGAGGTGCCAACGCCTGACACCGGCAGTTTTCTTAGTAAAATACGCAAGTTTCTCCATGAGAGCTATTCTGAACTCCCCCAAAGTCCCAGTAGAGGCACTGAACCCAAGGAGGCACCCAATACCCAAATTGACAAAAAGAAGGATTTGAAGTCTTCTCATCCCAAAGCAGCCAGTGGCAAACTGCCAGTGCCAAGCGCCACACTACTATCTGAGACCCCCAATGCCAACCTGCCTGAGCCCAGAAAACCCAACCAGGTAGTGAAGCCTGGCAGTGTGGTATAAATAACTTCCAGGCCAAGATCAACCCCCATTGTCATTTTCAAATAAAGGTTATGAGATATTGGTTTCCCTAATTATTGCTGTATTTTATCCTTGTCATCTGCCAGTTAACTCAAAGATCATCTGACCCCCCTGCCAGCCCTCTAGCTATGTACCACCCGCCCGGTGCTCTCTTTGGTCCTATCCATTTCACAGAGTACCCCTTAAAGCCTGAGTACAAGGACTACACCGCCAACAACATACTAGCCTGGGATCTCTTGGCCAGAACTACTGAGTTAACCAGATACAACCAAGAAGGCCCTTGGTACGTTACCAAACCCTGCCTGTTCAGAGATAAATACAACTTTCTTCCTGCCTACCAAATGGGCATGGAATCACCTGTCACCCCAAACTAATGCCTGCCTCCACTGCCAAACTCCCCCTAGACCATACCAACAAGTTTTTTGGAATTGTATACATTACTCTCACAGGAATAATTGATACTATTGTACCTGCCGCCGGTCCGTGGTCATGGGTGGGCAAGTCAATGTTCTACCTCATTAAGTTATCACCAATCCTTTTGTGGGCCCTGCCCACCCAGTCTGCAACCTGCCAGTTCCCAAACGCTAGCAAGCCGGCCAGTCAGGGTTGGTTCCCTGACATTATGACAATCTATTTTAAGCCTGGTACCCTGAGCCCCAAGATATTGATTATTCTTGGGGCATCTTTTATGTTTTTTAATGATAATCACTTATTACACTTTTATGATGACCAAGAACCTAATTTCTTCCATGTGAAAGAATGTGAATGTGAACCTGAACAACCCCAAGAAATATGACCCTACTGCCAAAACTGCCAAAGGACCTTCCTCTCAGGTTCAGAATGTGATAGTCAACCAATCCCTCATCAAAGTGGAGATGCCCCAGATGGGAAAACTCACTCTTGAAGAGGCCTGCCACACCATGCCAGTGCTCCAACTACATTTTCAAGCCAATGTCCTGTCCTATTCCAGTGACACCAAGAAGGTGCTTGGAGTAGCTGTCATGCTATCAGGAGACACCCTTGATTGGTTTGGTAAAGCTACCACCAAAGACGTGGAATTCTGCCTAGATTATGCCAAGTTTGAAGCCAAGTTGATGGCCACAGGGGAAGACTGCAACACCAGATACTACACCCTGAACTCCTTGTTGGAAATCTGGCAGGGTGCCTGTTCCATCCAAGAGTACATTAATGAATTCCTCAAACTAAAGACCCACAACCAACTGGAAGACAAACTTGCAGCCATCATCTTCCAAAAGGGAGTCAACCTAGAGATGGAGGACCTGTTGAAGCACCACCCGCCCACTCTCAGCCTAGATAATCTAGTTCCCCTGTGCAAGGGCCTTAGCATGAGCCAAGAGAACGCTGGCCTCTCCCAGACCCGCCAAACCCAAGCACCAACCCCCAACAGAACAGGAATGATACCTGAAGAGCTCCAACAGCACTACCGTGAAGAACTCTGTTTTCACTGCCATGAGGCAGGCCAATTGACCAGAGCCTGCCCTAAGAAGAACACTGCCCCAATCACACTGGCGCAAATAAACACTTCTTCCCAGTCTTAAAAATTCATCCAAGTGACCATAGAACTATTGGGAAACAAGCGCCAGATCAAAGCTTTTATTGATACAGGAGCTGATGAAAGCTTCATTGACACTGGCTTGGAAAAGGAACTAGGCTTGACAGCCTCAGAGCATAGCCTACAAGTAGTCATAGGAAACAGCTCTTTGGACACCAGCTATGAGTTTGAACAAGAACTTCTGTTGACAATTGGACATAATGTGTATCTGTTGTCCCTGATCTTCTTGCCAGGGCTACCCTACCCCCTTATACTGGGCAACTCCTGGTCCAACAGACATGGCCTGATCCTGAACTATTGCAAACAAACTGCTGCACTGGGCTGGCCTGAATCTTGTGACACCGTCCCCTTTTGCATGAGCTATGGCCAAACCCCTACCAACAAACTCTTAACCATAAAGATAGAACCTAGCGTTGGGATACTACCTACTCTCCTACAGAAATGGGACCATGTGTTTAGTGAAGAAGAAGCCACAAAACTACCCAGCCATTCAATCTACAATCACGCCATAGACCTGATACCAGGAACCCAACCTCATCATGGCCCCATCTACAGCTGCAACCACCGCAAACAAGTAGCCTTGAAAGCATACCTGGAGGATATGACAAAAAAGGGTTTCATCTGAGTGTCAAAAGCCCCCTGCTTGTCATCCATGCTGTTTGTAGGAAAAAAAGATAGTGGGATGCGTCCATGCGTAAACTACCAGAAGCTGAATGACATTACAGTGAAGAACTGCTACCCCATCCCCAATGCTGAAAACCTCTGTGATGTACTGACTGGAGTCCAGGTGTACTCAAAAATTGACCTTAGAGATGTGTTCAATCAAATATAAATCAAGGACAGAGACAATTACAAAATAGCCTTCAAAACTTGATATGGGTTGTACAAGTACCTAGTAATGCTATTTGGCCTGTGAAACGCCCCCAGCACTTTCCAGAGGATGATCAATACTGTCCTAGGGGAATACCTTGACCAATTTTGTGTCACATACTTGGACAACATCCTCATCTACAACAAGTCACACTAAGAGCACCTCCAACACCTGGACCTGATACTGAAAAAACTCTCCCAAGCCAACCTACACACCAAACGTAAGAAATGTGAATTATTTCAGACTGAGGTTGAATTCCTGGGATATGTGGTGAAGACTGGCGGTTTTGCTATGGCACAGGACAAAGTAGAAGCAATAACAGCTTGTCCAGTACCCAAATTCAGAAAGGATGTGAGAAGCTTTTTGGGCCTGGCAAATTATTGCAGGGATTTCATCCAAAAAATTTCTCACATTACTCTACCCCTGACCCACCTTTGCTCTGACAAGGTCACTTTTTCTTGGACTGACAAGTGCACATCAGCATTTGAGGCCCTAAAACTTGCGTTCACCTCCACACCTGTCCTGGCAATGCCTGACCCATCCAAGCCATTTGTACTGGAGACCAACACATCTGACTTTGCAGTGGGTGGGGTCCTTCTTCAGGAAGGAGGGGATAGTATGCTACATCCTGTAGCATATTACTCCAAGAAGATGCTACCTGCCAAAGGAAACTACTCAATCTACGGCAAGGAGATGCTTGCAATAATGAAGACCTTGAAACATTGGCACCAGTACCTATGTGGCGCTGAATTCCCAGTAAAAGTCCTAACTGACCACAAGAACTTGGTCTACTTCTTCAAGCCAAGACAGTTAAACCAAAGGCAAGCCAGGTGAGCTCTAGAACTGGCTGGCTACGCCCTAAAAATTGACTAAAAACCTGTAAAAGTTAACATAGTACCTGACACACTGAGCAGAAGAGCAGATATGATTCCCACCACAGCTGAGACCAAGGACCACAACATCCATGTACTTCTGGACCCGCCAGTCTAGGTGTCCAACTGATGTATATAAAGATCATGGCCCGCAAACCCAAAATAATTGAGGCCCAGGAACTAGACAAGTACTCAATGGGAATTATTGCCAACTTGACTTCAGATCCAGAGAGCTGCCACTACAAGAAGGGATTCTCATTGAAAGGAACCACCCTTCTATTACACAACCAGATCTATGTACCAGAAGGTGAAACAAGGACCAAAGTACTCATAGACTATCACAACTCAGAGATGGCCGGCCACCCTGGCAGACTCAAGACAATCTGAGGAATCAAGAAGAATTATGCTTGGCTCCAACTGGACAAAGACGTGGCTGCCTATATCAAAGGCTGTGAGACATGTGGAAGGACCAAACCCCGTAGATTCAAACCTGAAGGCTTGCTAAGACCACTAGACATACCAGCGGGACCCTGGCAGTCCGTTTTAATATATTATATTGTGGAACTGCCACCTTCTAATTTGTTCAATGCAATCCTAGTCATGGTAGATAGATTCACTAAAATGTCCTATTTTGTCCCTACCATCACTCACTGCACTGCTGCAAAGACAGCTAGACATTTCCACAACCGCATTCTAACTCAGCACAGCACTCCAGTGGAAATCATCACTGATAGAGGACCACAATTCACCTCCAACTACTGGACTCAGGTGATGAAGGACTTGGGGGTAAAGCGCTGTGTATCAACCTCCTACCACCCACAGACCAACAGCCATACTGAACAAGTGAACCAAATACTTAAACAATACCTACAATGCTATGCCAACGCCAACCAATATAACTGGGCTGAGATGCTACCTATGGCACAGTATGCCTACAACAGCAAAGACCATGCCTCTACTGGAATGTCCCCCTTCAAAGCCAACTATGGGTTTGACCCCTCATGGGACCCTAGCATTGGAAACAAGAAAACCAACCCATCCGGATGTGCCTGGATTGAACAGATCCACAACACCCAAACTATATGCTTAGCAAACCTGAACCAAGCAGTACAGACATACAAGGCCTTTGCTGATAAAAAACAGACCCCTGGTAAACCCCTCCAAGTTGGAGACAAGGTCTATTTGGACTCCTGTAACGTGCCCCTGCATGTGCCTTGCAGAAAATTAGCTCACAGAAGAAGCGGCCACACAAGATCACCAAGATCATTGGAGAAGTTGCCTTCAAGTTAGACCTACCTCCCATGTGGAAGATTCATAACGTGTTCCACTGCGCCTTGCTATTCAAAAAAGATGGAAACTCCCTTCCCCAACAGAAGATCAAGTCTAGCCCCCCACCAATCCGGAAGGCTCACTCAAATGAGTATGAAGTTGAATACATCCATGGCAACCAAGTCTACTACAAGACCCCCAAGTACTATGTCAAATGGTTAGCTACCCCCCAGAAGAAAGCACCTGGGAACCCTTGAGCAACCTAACCAATGCCAAACAGGCCATCTGACAATACCTTGGGAATAAGGCCCTGAAAGGGGGACTTTTGGGGAAAGAAGGGGATGATGTCAGGAATTATATTTGGATGCTCCTGAATCTCAAAATACGGAACCAGAGTCAAACCCTGGGCAAAACCCTTCAGGGACCACCAGACCCATGGAATGGGAACCCAATAACCCACTAATGTTTGATAAAGTTGTTACCAGCCCGCCAGGACCCAAACCCTTAGCCATCCCGCAGGATTCTGCAAGCAAACTGCCAGTGCAAGATGCCAAGAATTTCCCTGAGGTGCCAACGCCTGACACCGGCAATTTTCTTGATGAAATACGCAAGTTTCTCCATGAGAGCTATTCTGAACTCCCCCAAAGTCCCAGTAGAGGCACTGAACCCAAGGAGGCACCCAATACCCAAATTGACAAAAAGAAGGATTTGAAGTCTTCTCATCCCAAAGCTGCCAGTGACAAACTGCCAGTGCTGAGCGCCATACTGCCATCTGAGACCCCTGATGCCAACCTGCCCAAGCCCAGAAAACCCAACCTGGTAGTCAAGCCTGGCAGTGTGATATAAACAACTGCCAGGCCAAGATCAACCCCCATTGTCATTTTTAAATAAAGGTTATGAGATATTGGTTTCCCAATTATTGCTATATTTTATTTTTGTCATCTGCCAGTTAACTCAAAGATCATTTGACCCCCCTGCCAGCCTGCCAGCTATGTACTGCCTGCCCGGGCTCCCTTTGGTCCTGTCCATTTCACAGAGTACCCCTTAAAGCCTGAGTACAAGGACTACACCGCTGACAACATACTAGCCTGGGATCCCTTGGCCAGAACTACTGAGTTAACCAGATGCAACCAAGAAGGCCCTTGGTACGTTACCAAACCCTGCCTGTTCAGAGATAAATACAACTTTCTTCCTGCATACCAAATGGACATGGAACCACCTGTCACCCCAAACCAATGCCTGCCTCCACTGCCAAACTCCCCCTAGACCATACCAACAAGCTTTTTGGAATTGTATACATTACTCTCACAGGAATAATTGATACTATTGTCCCCGTTGCCGGTCCGTGGTCGTGGGTGGGCAAGTCAATGTCCTACCTCATTAAGTTAGCACCAATCCTTTGGTGGGCCCTGCTCACCTAGTCTGTGACCCGCCAGTTCCCAAATGCTAGCAAGCCGGCCAGTCAGGGTTGGTTCCCTGACAAAACCCTTGATTTACAGATTCCAAGTTAATCACAACACACATCTTATCCTCATAATGCTTCCCTATCTCTTATGCTGGTTAACTGTAGCTTGAATAAGCTTTAGAGCTAATTAATGATACCATCTTTTCAGTATATAGTTCAGATCTGTTAAGGGTTAGGGCCTAAACTTCATCACCAGCTAAGAATCTATGGAGTAGTGTCAGATCCTGGCCTGAAAATTTTATTATAAGGTTTAGTTATTTTATGATTTGAGGAAATAGACCAAATTCACACCTTCAAAATGGTGTATTGATTTTGTTTCTAGCTGCTATAGACCCTGACCTATGGACAATAATTAATCCAATTGCCAAAACACGCCAAATCCAGTCCAATAAGGGTCATAGAACTGATCAACAAGTGCTGCAAATAAATCCAATCATAAATACACAATGCCTGAATCAACCAGAACGGCCAAATACTTGTTGGAAAGCTGCTGATGAAAAAATACAATAGAACTAATTCTATACCATGAATTGAAGACCCATGTAAAGGTGGAATATCTTTTAATTATGTTTTCCCTGAAGGTTTTGCCAATCTCAGCCAAAAGAGGTTTGAAGATTAGTCAGCTGAGTTCCCAGATAAAGCCTAGCATAACTCATCAAAGCCTGAAACAATTCAAATTTCAAAACACTAAATGAAAAGCTACTGTCAGGGGGAACTTAATAGTACAGGCTCTAGATCATGAATTGAAGGTCTATACAAAGGCAAACCTTCTCAATTGGAATATGAGTGAAACTAGTCATGAGGTATTCCATCTTCCAAGCAATTCTTCCGCCAAGAAGTATCTACAAGAGTCAAAAAAGATCCAGAAGAATCCTGAAAAGAGTATAAAATAACTCTATCTCCCCTGCTTCACATTTTAACCATACTTAGTCTTGCCCAATAATAAAGCTCAAGTTAATATCCAAGTTTTATTTGTTATCAAGCTTTCCATAGAGAGATGAACCCCTGTCAGGACTCCCTGGGCCTTGAAAAGTAGGAATAATTTCATCATTTCAACTAGTTTAGCCTCACACTTTAGTTAAATTGCTTGTATCTTTTTGAGCATCAGGGCTGGAACTCCTGTGTACCACATTAGGTAGTATTAGACAGGTACATCATTGGTGATTGTAACTTTGGTTTTTGTCCCAAAGACTGTCCCATAAGGGCTGAAATCTGCAACAGCATTTAGTTGCACCTGCTAGATTATTACGGCTGTGAGGAGATGGGTGGCCTGTTTTTCAGTGCAATCAGCTGAAAGACCAGCAATGACTTGTACCAGGGACTCATTAAGCTGTTCAACTCTTTCTTTGTGCCACAGCCCATATTGTTTCTGGATGGACTCCTACGGAAGAGGAAGTTTTAGGGAGCCAACCTGCAGCAGGTTCAGGGAAACTTTTGGGTGGACAGCCCACGGGCCCAGAGGGAAGGACCTATCACAGCATGGGGGCTAACTTTACAGAATAGAAGAAAAATTTTCTAAGCAAGGCCCAAGGCCCATTAGTGGGCATCATAGAGTCAACTAATCCAGTGAGCCTTATGTAGAGGACGCCAAATAACTAAGTGTAGGTTGACTCATTAGTAATCACAGTTTCTTGCAAGTGGTCAGGCCGTGGGGTCACAGGAGGAGTCATAGGCACTAAATAGGCGGGTATGTAGTTATATTTGTCCCAGAATAGTAATGGTTGCTTGATATCTCAGGTGCCTTTGTGTTTAATAAGTTCAGGCTCTCTGGCTCTGACTTTAGGATAGTAGATTAGAATTTCTTCTAAGGTAAACTCTGAATAGGCATGATTTGGGGGATATTCTATGAAATGTACCGGGCTGTAAGGTGCTCCTGGGGGATAGTATAACTTGGCCAGCTTGTCTGCTACTTTTTGGGATTGGCTGGTAAAGGGGAAAGAGCCACAGAAATCAGTCTGCAAATAAAAATATGCTAAAATTAGGTATGTGATTACCTGAGAAAACCAATGGTTCATATTTGTTATATTTTGGGCTTTATTGATGTCTTGGAGATTAACATCTTTAGTGCTTGCTTGTGAGAGTATGGTTGTAAGCCTAAACACAGATTAATACCAGCCTTTATCTCTGAAGTCTTTAACTTTTAGAACTAATGTTGTAACTGTGCTGTTTTAGAAGAGTTACAAGGGGAAAATATTTAGAAGCTAGATAATAATCTTTATTGAGAGATAGGGATTATATAGTCAATGTGAATCAAGGATAACAGGAAAATGATTGTGTTGATCACACAGCTGGATGATGAAGGGGGTGGCTTGATTCTGGTAATGAGTCAAGCGCCAAAACAAGGTATCAAACATAAGGGATCATCATCTGTTCATGTTGTTGGATTTGGTAATTCAAGTTGACTTCCTAGTCTGGCTTCAAGTGGCCAGGTAATTGGATTGCAGGTCACAAACCCACTTGTTTGGAACCTTGCTGGTGGGTCAAGCCTGCTGTTTCAACACCCCCCCAACTGAAGGTTGGCCTCCTCTGGGGGTAGGTTGTCAGGGAGGTTGTCAGGAGCCTGGGTGCTGTACTGGACTAATTGTTGTTCTGTGGCGGGCAGGGCAGTTTCTCGTTGTTTTTGTCTTGCTTTGCAGGGTCTCAGGCAATCATGGTGTAGGGTCTTGTCTTGTTTGCGCTTCCCAAGTCCTTGCATAAGGTAAGTGTTATTGTTGTTTACCTTTAGAATGATTGCTGGTCCTACTTTCTCTGGGTTGTAGTTTGCTTTTATCAACGTTCATGACCCAAACTTTGTCCCCAACTTCATGTCTATCTTGGATGGGGACAAAGGTTTTTTGCAGACGTTCATTTTCCTTTTCTGTTTGCTTTGCTGTTGGCCTCTATAACTTGAGGGTCTGAGCGTGGGGGGACTTCACTTGGGATTTCCAGTTTGGGTCCTGTTAATGCTTGGATGATATTTGGCTGTGTGCTGTATACCAACTCAAAAGGGCTTTTTCCGGTGGATCTGTTCACTTGGGTTTGGCACACAAGTAGTGCAGTTGATAGCTGCTTATACCAGTCTTCAGGTCTCCTGGCAGTGAGTTTGGCTAAGGCTTGCACAAGGCTGCCATTAAGCCGCTCTACACGTCCATTGGCCTGTGGGTGGTATGGTGTTGTCACGGTATGTTTGACCCCATTTTTAGCAAGGTATACATTGGTGGTTTTGGAGGTCAATTCTTTTCCTCCATTGGTTATCAAGAGTTCTGGCTTTCCAAACTTGCTGATTATCTCTTTGCCAATAAATTGTTGTACATCATTGCCAGTGTGTTCCCTTACTGCTTGGGCTACTGGCCATCTTGTAGCAAAGTCTATGGCAGTGATGATGTATTTCTTATCATTGTGTTTCCCTGGCATGGGGCCAACAACGTTGAGGGCCCACACCTTGAAGGGTAGTTGTGTGCAGATGGGTAGTACTGGACTTTGGAGGGGTTTCACTTTTGGAAAACTTTTTGCATACCTCACATTGGTCTAGGACTTCCTGAACGTTACAATATAAGGTTGGCCACCAGGCCTTGTGCTTAAGGAACTCATATAGGTTTTGGCTCTTGGTGTGTCTGAGGTCTCTGTGATAGCGTAGGATGGTGTCTACCTGCTGGTGCATGGGGATATAGGGAATGGTAGTGCTGTCAGACATTTTTCTGTGTAGGGTCCTGTATACGTCAGCAAATAGGTGTTTGTTTTTGATAACTGTTTCCTTTGTTATTTTGGTTGTGCCAGGGGGGAAACCCTTGTCTTTTGTTTGTAGTACTAAGAGAGGCCAGTCTGGGTCAAGCCCATTTTTCCCTCTTGTGGCACAGACATATAGGTGTGAGAGGGTGTCTGCCATGGCAAGCTCAGGACCAGGTTTGTACTGTATGAGCATATTGAATCTCTCCAAGAGCTCCATCCAGCAGGGCTTGGCGGCAAGATAGATTTGCTTGGGTTTTGAAATATATGAGCAACTTGTGGTCTGGTTAATGCTGTGAATTCTTCCTGCTGTTCTAGATAACAGCGCCATTTGACTAGACAGTGCACAATAGCCAACAGTTCCTTGTTGTGGATAGGGTATTGACACTTGCCATCTGTCAACTTTTGTGATTCATAGGCTACAGGCAGGAAGTCACCATCACTATTTTTGATTTGTAGGACTCCCCCAATGGATGCATCTGAGGCGTCGGTTTCCATTTGGTATTCCCTGTCATGTTTGGGGTATTGCAGGATGGGAGCTGTTGTGAGCTTCTCCTTGAGGCGTCTAAAACAGAGGTCATGTTGGGGGGTCCACACAAACTTGGATTTGGCGCCTGTTATGGCGGATAAGGGGGCAGTCAAAATGCCACAGTCAGGTATGAAGCGGCGTACATAGGCCACCATCCCCAAGAAGGTGTGGAGTTCCAACTTATCCTTGGGTGGCAGCATCTTGCAGATGGCCTGTATCTTTTGACTGTCAGGTTTGATGCCGTCCTTTGAGACTATGTGTCCCAGGAAGGGTAATTGCTTGCAGAAGAACTGGCACTTGGAGGGCTTGGCCAACAGTTTGTGTTGTGCCAGGGTAGCAAAGACTGCCTCTAGGTCTTTGTGGTGCTGTTCCACCAAGGGGCTGTAGACAATGATGTTGTCCAGGTAGACTAGGGCATGCTTGCCTATGTGTGGTGCAAATACTTTGTTCATGAAGGTCACAAAGGTGGACAGGGTGTTTGTCATGCCAAAGTTGAGCACCACACATTTGTATGAGCTGTATTTAGTGCAGAAGGCTGTTTTGGGGATGTCTTCCTCCTTGATGCAAATCTGGTTGTAGCCTGCAGTCAGATCAATCTTGGAGAAGACTGTGGCTCCTCCTAAGGCGTCAAAGAGATTGTCAATCAGTGGTAGTGGATAACAATTCTTGATGGTAACTTTGTTTAGGGCTCAGTAGTCTGTGACCAGACGTAAGGTACCATCCTTCTTGGCCACAAAGAATATGGCGGCCCCAAAAGAAGACTGTGAGGGGCAGATAAGTCCTTTCTCCAATGCCTCCTTGAGGTAGGTGTATAGGGCGTTGTCTTTGGGGGCTTTGGGGGGGGGACAGCTCCTTTGAGTTGGATGGAGTGTTGGATGTGTTTCTCAGGGGGCAGCCTGGGTAGCACTTCTTTGAAGATTTCTGGATGGCGGGCCACAATTTTGCAATCCTGAGGTGTGAAGGTATCCTGGTGATCCTTAAAGTGTATGATCTTGTACTGGCAGGAGTCCCAGTCAATTGCCTTCAGGCTTTCCTTTTTGTCCAGGGTCTCTGTGATGCGCACAAAGGTGTGGTTGCGTAGGAGTTGGTCCACTGAGTCAGGGTAGATCTGGTGATTGACACCTTCACGCTTGATAGTCAACACTGAGGTTGCCCAGTCTACGTGAGGATTGTTCTTTTGTAACCAGTCCAACCCCAGTACAATATCAAACCTTGGGAAATTAATGACAGGACCTTGGATGATGGAGTGGAGGTTCTCAAGCATGACAGAGAAGGGGGGTTTCCCTTGTCACGGCAATGTGATGTTTGTCAGCCAGGACCACGTTTTTAATCCACGGAGGATTAGTGGCTAGCTTGAACTTATCTACAAAGCTGCTGTTGACTAGGGTTTGATCTGCACTCAAGTCCAGGAGTGCTGAGCCTGTGTAACTGTGAAAACAGAAAGGATAGGACATCAGTTTATTGGGATGTCTGGCAATGGTGTACAGTACCAAGTCCTGCAAGGGTACTTGGATCATTGGACATTGGTCCACATCCTTGGGTTGGTACTCATCATTGGGCAAGTCAGGAGTTGCGTGGGGAGAGCTTGGCTTGCTTAGTGCTCTCCCTGGGCTTTTCCCTTGTTTTGATTGCCTTGCATGGCAGTGACACAGAAATTGGTCCGGTTTGACTGGCCATTATTTCCAATTTCATGTCCATTCAAACCCGTGGGTTTGTGGTTGGTGTTATTCCTGTTGCCTCCAGGGGGTGGTTGGGTGGAGCGCCTGCCTGGATGAGACTCCTTGGGTCTTTCTTGTTTCCCAGTTTGTGCCTTGTGAAGTGTGTTGGAGGTTTGTTCTGCTTTCTCTGCTTCATGGTACAAGCTTTGCAGGTTGATCACCTGGTCCAGGTTCACGTGTCTCATCACATTCAACTTGAGGGTGCCGTAGTACATAAGGTGTGTGGCTGGAGTGTCAAAAGCCATGTTAGATGGTGCTTGAAGTTGGAGTTCTTTGTAGGCGCGGGTGAGTTCCTTCACAGTGCCTATCTGGGTTAGGTTCTTTACTTGGCGTATGATAATGAGCACTGTATCCTTAAGCATGAATCTTGCCAAGAAGTCTTTCTTGAAGGTATCCCAGTTCTTGTCAGTGTGTTCCTAGTGCCACTTGTCACGCCAGGTGCCAGCGTCATGGATCAGGCAGATGGAGATTTCTGCAATCTAAAACCACCGCAGACATTCCATCTGGGCCAGCTTGTTCTGGGCAGACTGTATCCATGTGGCAGTGTTGCTGTTGTTGGCCCCGGCAAAAGGTTCCAAGGCAGCGCTTTGCAGTCTTTGGGCTACATAGGCAGGCATGGTGTTTTTGTTGGTTGGTTGCAGAATGGAGGAGGGAGCCTGAAAGAGTCCTTGTGCATACATGGCGTTGAAGGCAGGTAGTGGAATCACTGTGTTCTGGTACAGGACAAAGCCATTGGGTATCTCAGCACCAGGGGTGTACGGGGTCCAGTCAGGTGGGAGGCCAGACATAATTCTGTCAAGGATTTGTTGGCCGCGGCGTGTGCGGGCAACAGACAGAATTTTTTCAAGATAAGGTAGGATTGAGAACCTACCTGTGCTATCAATGTTGTAACTGTGATGTTTTAGCAGAGTTACAAGGGAAAATATTTAAAAGCTAGATAATAATCTTTATTGAGAGATAGTGATTATATAGTCAATGTGAATCAAGGATAACAGGAACATGATTGTTTTGATCACACAGCTGGATGGTGAAGGGGGTGGCTTGATCCTGGTAATGAGTCAAGCCCCAAAACAAGGTATCAAACATAAGGGATCATCATCTGTTCATATTGTTGGATTTGGTAATTCAAGTTGACTTCCTAGTCTGGCTTCAAGTGGCCAGGTAATTGGATTGCGGGTCACAAAACTGCTTGTTTGGAACCTTGCTGGCAGGTTGAGCCTACTGTTTCAATACTAAGGTAACAACTGAGTAGAGCTAAAGGCAATAGGTGAAATGTGTAAAAGTATATCTTTTATTTAAGAAAAAGGGAAGTTTATATACTAGGAAGGCTGTACAGTGGATGCGGGATGTTATTAACACCTGCATCATTGTCTGGAATATTAAAGCATCTTCTGGTGCCCACCAGGCTCTTGCATTCACGTTTTTTTCATCTAGGGATGATCCAGAAAATCCGGTGGGGAATAGTAAGTGTGTTACCCCAGAGTAGCTGCAGCTTGCAGCTGCTCATTATGGAAGCCGTTGGAAGTTCCTGAACTCAATCCATCTGGATGTAACAGGTCAGCTAAATCATCATAATATCCAAGATACAATTAGAAATGCCAATCTGTCAGATCCAACGGATTTGAGTGCAAACCAAATTAGCCTTGCCTATCAGGATTAATTCCACTGATAGCCTTGATCAGTCTATTCATGCAGTCTAATTTACAGCAATAATACTTTATTGCAAAAATAGAAATTGGCAACTTTTTGGTAGTATCATAGTGTAAAGTATGCCTATCTATCATGGGAAACCTTTTACAAAATTCTTTGGGCTGGGTAGTAGCATTTACTGTGACAGAAATCACTGGATAATATGAAGCCGTTTCTAAGTGATGGGGAATTACCACCCAAATCCACATAGAATTGATGATTAACCACCAACGCAGCTTCAGATATTTTTTTGTGAAATTTCCAATTGTAACTCCAGGATTAAGTAGAACAATTAGTCCTAACCAAAGTAGTCCAAGATAAATGACCTGGGAAAGCATCAATGCATCTTTGGCATAAAATTCTGGGCATTGAGAATTGACACAATTTTCATTTTCAAGAATGGGGGGAGGAGCTGCAAAATTGGCTGGCATGAAATTAACATTGGGAGGCACCAACAACAAAGTTCCAGTTGCAGGGCCCCATCTTCCAGAAATGATTTGGTTCAGAATCAGATTGTACGGGATATACCGCAACAACCCAATCACAGGATGCATTTTTAAAAATCAAAAATTAGAAATTGGGATAAATGATTTTTATTGAGTAAATTTAGGAGGACTCAACTCTTAGAGTTGAAACAGGGAAAACTATTCAATATATATCAGAAAAATTGACTAAGCAATACCACCTGAGTCTTGACCTCCTATTCCTTCCACATTGTCAAGTAAGTATCTGGTCCAGGTTGCAAAGAACCCTTGTGTGACTAGTTTCTGACAACCATACTGATTAACAAGCTCATATTGGGTGACCCTCATATTACGTCAATTTATCAACGTCAGTTTGAAAGGGGGAGCTGGTTTCAGCTGGCGGACTGGAGCAGCTGTGACCCATTTTTGATCAACTGTTTGGTTTAAATCTGTTAACTTGGTCAATTTTGATACAGGTTTTCTGGCCTTCCGAGCCTTCTTACTTGGACAGACAATACCCGGCATTATGGAATCTACTGTGACATTACCCTCTGCTTTAGCCCTGGGCACAATACCACCATCTGGGAGATGGGATAAGGAGAAATTCTTATGGGCAGGTGGGAGTTTCATTGCAGCTAAGGCAAGTTCAGGGTGACCAATAGCAGTGGGATTGCGCTTGTAGAACTCACAGATCAGATCTGAGGAATTTGAACAATTGTAGTGGGGAACCCAGGAGTTTTCAGAATCAGGATAACCTTTCCAAGACACCAAATATTCCAAACGGCAGCGGTTCTTGCAGGAAGCCAGAATACAATTTAACTCATACTCAGGTTCACCTTCCACAAGAATGGGTTGGGAAGAGGGAGTCTCTGTTCCTTTGAAGGGAGTAAGAAGACATTCATGGAAGGTATGGAAAATCTTGAAAGCAGGAGGTAAATCTAGCCAATAGGCAGAGGGACCAATCTGATGTTCTACCTTGAAGGGACCAACTTGCTTGGGACCTAATTTACAACAGGGAACCTTAAGTTTCATATTGCAAGCATCAACCATGACTAGATCACCTGGCCTGTATGTTGGACCCTCCTGGCGCTTACAATCTGTGTATTCCTTGTAAGTTGTCACAGCAGCGGCAAGAGTAACTTGGAGCTCCTGATGGACCTGCTTCAATGCAGCGGCTTGATCAGTTGCAGCTTCCACGTTGCTAACCAAACAAGGACCCATGTTGGAAGAAGGATTGTAACCCACATTGGCATAAAATGGCGATACTTGAGTTGACGTGTGCGGGGCGTTATTATATGTGAACTCTGCCATGGGTAGATTATCACACCAGTCATCTTGTTGTGCATTAGTGTAGCAACGTAGGTAGACCTCCAAACTTTGGTTTACCCTCTCTGTTTGTCCATCAGATTGGGGGTGAAAGGCTGTGGAACGGCATAATTTGATTCCAAGAATTCCAGTAAAGGCTTCCCAGAACTGAGCAATAAATTGAGGCCTGCGGTCACTCACAATCTCCATTGGGATACCATGTAAGAAAAAGATTCTATTCACAAACAACCTAGCTGTTTCCACCAAAGTAATTGTGGTTGAGCAAGGTACAAAGTGTGCCATCTTTGTGAAACAATTGACTACCACCATGATTGCGTTAAACCCATTGGAATTGGGAAGCTCACCAATGAAATCCACCAACACAGACGTCCAGGGTCCTGCAGCAGGCTGCAGTGGAACCAGTAAACCAGTTGTCTTGTTCCAACTGGCCTTGGATCAAACACATACCAGGCAATCTCAAACAAAGGCTGCTACCTGCACAGTTAAACCTTTCCAGGAAAACTGGCGGCAGATTAGTTCCACTGTTTTGTTTTTCCCTGGGTGACCAGCCGTTGGACAGGTATGATTAGCCTCCATGATTTCATCCCAAATAGTGCCCTCAGGAACCCACAAGCAACCTTGATGATATAGGACTGAACCAATCTTATGATAACCCTGAGGCTGACCCACTGGGTTTGCGCATGCTAGCTCTAATAGCCTATCATAGCCTTTGGACAAAGGTTGCAGAAACTTGACCTTGGAATACAAGTCCAGGTCTGCGCCCTCAGCTAAGGACATGGTAGCCAACGTAGCCGGCAGAGGCAATACAAAAGGCACCACAGCCTTGTCTGGAATCATAATATGTGTGTTAAACTTGGCATCCATACTAGCATCTGGGAGATGGGAAGGGTTCCTGCTTAGTGCATTGGCCAAGTGATTGTCAGATCCCTTAATAAACTTGTAGCAGAACTTGTATCTTGACAGGTCACCATGCCATCTGGATTGATGACCCAACAAAACCCTGGGTTGTCGATAATATAGAAGAGCTTTGTGGTCAGTTCTTACTACAAATGGATGACGTGCCAACATGAGATGGTGATGCCAATGCTTTAACAATTCCACAACAGCCAACAATTCCTTGTTGTAAATCATGTAGTTGTGTTCTCAAGCCTCCATCTTCCGGGAGAAATACCCTACAGGTCTCTCAATCCCATCACTAGCTGTCTGCAACAGCACACCAGCCACAGCGTATTTAGATGCATTAGTGGAAACCACAAAAGGAAGCTCAGGATCCACATGTCTTAACACTGGGGAGGACAACAAAAGAGCCTTGACTGCTGAGAAGGCACTTGCGCACTCAGGCGTCCAGACTAAAGTTGTCTTTCCACTAGCCAAATATAAAGGGGCAGCCACCTCAGACAAGTGGGGGGTGAATTTCTTCAAGAACGTACATGTACCCAAGAAACTACAAAGTTGGGATACTGTCACAGGCTTAGCATACTCTCAAACCGCAGCTTCCTTGTCAGGGGCAATGGTGTGGCCATCCTCAAAGATAATATTACCCAGAAAGGTAACCTTATGTTTAAAGAATTCACACTTACTCCTTTTGATGATCAAGTTTTCTTGGAGAATGCGCTCTACAACTGCCAACAAGTGGGCCTTATGAGACTCCTCATCCAGAGAAAACACCAAGATATCATCCATATATGCGATGGCACAAACACCTAGGAGATCCCCCAGGACTGAATCAATTAACTGCTGAAAGCAAGCCAGGGCATTCTTCAATCCAAAAGGCATTACACAGAACTGGAAGATACCCTTCTTGGTTCTGAATGCTGTTAACCATTCCATTCCTTCTGCAATCCTGATTTGATTGAAAGCATTTAACAGATCCAGTTTTGAGAATACCTTGGCCTTCTCAACACACCTAGAGATCTGTGCTTTGAGGGGTAAAGGATAAGGATCTGGGATTGTAATGTTATTTAAATTCCTGTAGTCAACACAAGGACAAAGGGACCCATCAGACTTCTGAACAAACAATAACGGGGAGCAGATCAACAAAGCCTTCTTAAAAATGTAGCCTTTTGCCAACATGTCACAAGTCCACTCTTCCAAACATGTGTCTTCCTTCAAGGTTAAAGGGTAAATAGGAGACACAATTCTGATCAGATCAACAGTAACCTTAAAGTCAAAGTCAAACTGAGTGTGCTTGGGAAGGACCTTGCCTCTGGTGGCGTCAAATGCCGCAGACCAGGGTTGCAAGCATGCCAGTAAATCCAAACTTACAGGGACAGGGACAGGAAACAATTGTATGGTCTGTGATGATTGCTCCAATTTAGACATATCCAACAGAGGAATACAAATAGTTATACCCAAAGAGTGTTCCACCTGCAGCTCATTTTTCTCCAGTAAGGTTGATACATTATGATCTCTCCACCAACTCACTCCCAAAATGATAGGATACATCAGGGTAGAGAAAACAGAAAACCTTGCAGTAAAAGACTGACCTGTAACTACAAAAGTAACTGGCTTCTTCAGCTGAAAAGAGGGAAAAGTCTGACAGTTCCCACCCCTAACAAGCATTCCTGGGTGGTACTTGAGTTGTAGCAAGTTGGCAGTCTCCACACTCATGAAATTTTTGGAAGCACCCATATCCAACAAAATAGCTGGCTGATAGATAGTCTGACCATTATCAATGCTACCATAGAACAAGAAGTAAAAGAGATTTATTTGCAGCAAAGGTAGCAATCTTGGCAGGGTCTTGTTTTTCATCAGCAGTACAGATGGCAGCTAAGGAGGCAGGATGCTCCTAGAAGTAACACTCAATCATTTCTTGGACAGCAGCTGGAAGAACGGGGTTATCACAATCAATAGGAACAAGGGGCAACTCTTTAGACGTAATCACGGAAGATTTTGCAGGTACAACGTGCTGAAGCATTGCCAAGGAACTATCAGGACCAGACACTACGGGGGCCTCCTTCACATCACCAGGTTTGTTCACCACTGCCAATTGTAGCTGAGAAGAGCCAGGGGGAGAACAATCTTGGCTTTGGTTGGAAGGGACTACTGCAGAGCAAGAACCAGAGAGCCAGGAGCAAACAGCGGGTTTATCCTCAATTACCAACGTACCTTGTTTGGAAGTAGACAGATTTGAGACCAGAGAAAGAATTTGGCTTACCAGGGCCTCAGTTGTGGTTAACAGGGAATCCAAAACCGCCAAATCCTGGGCAGTCTGATCAACTGCTAACCACAACACTGAGAGTTTATTCACCTCGGGAACATCAATTGTACGGAAGTAGGTAAGGAACTGAGGAAGGAATACTGAAAGTGGAGTTGTACCCTGATGAAAGGCGTACAGCTTACAATATACTTTGAGCTCCTCAATAGATACACCCAATTTTTTAAAAAAGGGTATAGAAATGCACTCTCAGTTAAAACACGTGGATTGTGCTCCACTGCAGACAACAACCATTCACAAGCATCTTCAGAAACCTTTGTCATCACATGGTAAACTTGGGATTTGTGACTAATGCTCAAGTCAGAATAAAATGATAATTCTGACAAAACTTCACGCAAAATTTCATCAGTGGGTGGAGCAGGAAAATAATCTGGACGCCAAAATGACATGATGCGACGGAAATAGGAAACAGAGGATCCAGTCTCAACAACTGCAACCGGAGATAGAAACCACAAATTAAAGAAAAGACTAAATTGAAAACTCAGAAATGAACTGATGCAAATAAACATGGTAAACACAGATATCTCAACAGAGCAGGAGAAAAGAAACACAAATTCATGACAAACTGCTTCCAAAAACTCAGATGTAGAAGAGTTGAGTAATGTGACAGAAATTGCAGGATATTATGAAGCTGTTTCTAAGTGATGGGGAATTACCACACAAATCCACATAGAATTGATGATTAACCACCAACACAGCTTCAGATATTTTTTGTGAAATTTTAAATTGTAACTCCAGGATTAAGTAGAACAATTAGTCCTAACCAAAGTAGTCCAAGATAAATGACCTGGGAAAGCATCAATGCATCTTTGGCATAAAATTCTGGGCATTGAGAATTGACACAATTTTCATTTTCAAGAATGGGGGGAGGAGCTTCAAAATTGGCTGGCATGAAATTAACATTGGGAGGCACCAACAACAAATTTCCAGTTGCAGGGCCCCATCTTCCAGAAATGATTTGGTTCAGAATCAGATTGTACGGGATATACCGCAACAACCCAATCACAGGATGCATTTTTAAAAATCAAAAATTAGAAATTGGGATAAATGATTTTTATTGAGTAAATTTAGGAGGACTCAACTCTTAGAGCTGAAACAGGGAAAACTATTCAATATATATCAGAAAAATTGACTAAGCAATACCACCTGAGTCTTGACCTCCTATTCCTTTCACATTGTCAAGTAAGTATCTGGTCCAGGTTGCAAAGAACCCTTGTATGACTAGTTTCTGACAACCATACTGATTAACAAGCTCATATTGAGTGACCCTCATATTACGTCAATTTATCAAGATCAGTTTGAAAGGGAGAGCTTGTTTCAGCTGGCAGACTGGAGCAGCTGTGACTCATTTTTGATCAACTGTTTGGTTTAAATCCGTCAACTTGGTCAATTTTGATACAGGTTTTTTGGCCTTCCAAGCCTTCTTACTTGGACAGACAATACCTGGCATTATGGAATCTACCATGACATTTACCAGGGTTTGAAAATCCTTGGTGGCACCAGAAGTTTTTGGCATGTCATTGGCTGGATTCAGATGGAGAATCTTGATTTCTCTCTTTGAGACATGAGATTTGTCATCATCTGGTAGGTCTTGTTTTTGGGATAATCCATGTAAGGCTCTATTAGTAGAGGGACAGTTGATCACAGGAATACTATTCAAGTTGGCGTCTTCATTGGTTAGGCTAGGGGTTTGTGAAGGGGCAAGGATAGACCATGGATTGCTCCTCATAGGTTGGTTTTAGAGGCTTCTCCAAAGTCAAAGGTTCCCTTGACTTGAGCCTAAAAAAACGTGGGCTGTGTCATGCCCTGTCCCAAAGGGCAGGCTCTTTGATTATTTTATCTTCTTATTTTCTCTTTGATTTGAATTTTCTTTATTTTATTTTAATATTGAAATTTTAAATTAGAAGTTAATAATTAATTATTATAATTTGATTACCTTGTTTTTGTCAATTTGCATTTAAGTTGTTGTTGTCAGCTTTTATCACTATTTAATAGCTTTATATTTTTTACTTTAAGTTAGAAGATTTTTAACTTTACTTTTACCTTTTGCAATTACTCTTGTGTAAGCTCCTGCTCCTTCCCCAGCTTACATGCTGATCTGCAGTCTCTCCTGGGCTTCTGTTTCCCTCTTCTCCTCCAGGTTTTTTTAACTTCTCCAGTTGCTCCTGTCCTTGGCTATTTTCTCCTGGCCATTTTTTTCTCAACTGAAAAGGCGTTCATATAAACAAAGAGCTTTTAAAGAGTAGGCTTTAAGTCAAAATTCTAAATGATTTCTTCCCTTCAATCTTTTACCATTTTAAAACTTTCAGCTTTACAATTTTAAGATTTTTGTTTTTTAATTTATAGTTTAAGTGATTAGTTTGAAACCCTTTTTTCTTTTTTTCTAGTTAAAGAAGGAAGTTGTAAAACAACAATCCATAGGCTTGTTGTATCCATTATTTTTTATTAAAGAATCTTTTAATAGTTACATGTATCAATTTTCTTATGGAGAGTATCCCAATATTGACATTTCCTTAGTTGCTAATTAGTCCTTATTAAATACTTTGTTTTATCTTCTTTATTTAAGATTCTTAAACTCTATCACAACTTTTGTAACCCGGTACAAGTTTTTAGCAGGATTCTGTAAAAATATATTACAGACCTTCCCTATCTTTTTATACCTTTTTAATCTTAACACTGATGCTTTACATGTTTTAGCTTATAACATTGCGCCATGATGGGCAAGACCTTACAGGCTGGCAGCCCGCAGTGGGTCTGGGGTCAAATTCCAGAAATGGGATTCCATCTTGTGAATCAATAATAGATAACTGTCACTTGTGACATCATCCTCTTCCTTCTTGAAAGTCTCTTCCTTCTACACTTTCCTCTTCATATATTGCTGGATGTTTTGCTGGGTGTTAGGTAATTTCATGGAGCCAGCCTGTGGCAGGTTCAGGAGAACTGGCAGGAGGACGGCCCGCGGGCTCAGTGGGAAGGGCCCACCACAGAATGAGAGCTAACTTTACAATTTAAGAAAGAGATTTTCCAAGAAAGGCCCAGGGACTATTAGCGGGCACCATGGAATCAACCAGGACTGTGAGGGTTATATAAAGAACACCAAACAGTTGAGTGTAGGTTGATTCAGCGGTATTCACTGTTTCTTGTAGGTGGTTGGGCCAAGTGGTCAGAGGAGGAGTCATGGGTACTAAGTATGTGGGCAGGTAGTTGTATTTGTTACAGAATAATAGTGGCTTCCTGGTGTACCAAGTGCCTTCATTTCTAATAAGTCTGGGCTCTCTAGTACAGGCTTTGGGATAGTAGATTAGAATTTCTTCTCATGTAAACTCAGAGTAAGAAGGATTTGGGGGATATTCTGTAAATGTACCAGGTCAAAGGGTGCTCCTGGTGGATGGTATAACTTGGGCAGCCTTTCTGCTGCTTTTTGGGATTGGCTGGTAAAGGGGACAGAGCCACAGAAATCAGTCTGCAAGTGAAAATGTGATAAAATTAGGTATGTGATGGCCTGAGAGAACCAGAGGTTCATAACACTTTATTGTGAAAATGGCAATGAGCAACTTTCTGGCGGCCTCAGAGTATAACTATGCTCATCAGCTATCAGAATTTTTTTTCACAATTCTTTGGACCAGGTGGTAGCATTTAAAAGGGTTTGGAAATCCTCAGTGACATCCAACATAGATAATTTATCATTGGCTGGGCTGGAACAGGAAATATTTATTTCCTTCTTTGAGACATGAGATTTGTCATCATTTGGTGGCTCTTGTCCTCAGGAAAATTCCTGTAGCACTCCATTGGCAGTGGCCCAAGTTATTACAGGGGTATTGCTTGAGTTGGTGCTCCTATTGACTAGACTAAGAGAATCCCTCAGTGGGCAAAGTTTGATTTTTAAAAGCACCCCATAGGTAGGTTTTGGAGGTTTCTCTGAGGTTGAATATGTTTTTAGCTCTAGCCTAGAAAAAACACAAGCAGCTGGGCCTGCAGGCTGGTGGTCCGTAGGGATTCAGGGTTTGAATCCCAGGAATGGTTTTTCAACTCAAGAAGCAGTAATAAATTACTGTCACTTGTGACAGGTAAGTTGAAAGTGGGTTTCCAGGTGCTCTCCTCAGGGGGATAGCCTATCCATTTGACATAGTATTGCTGAGTTTTTTAGTGCAGGCAATCTTCATGAATGTATTCAACTTCGTATTCATTTGTGTGTCCCTTCTGAATGAGTGGAGATTGAACTTGGTTTTCTGGTGGGAAAGGGAGGTCCCTTTCTTTCTAAATAACATGATTCAATGAAAGCTGTTGTGAATTTTCCAGCTTGGTGAGAGATCTAGTTTTTATGCTACTTCAACTATTTTTCAGATGATCTTGTAAGGTCCACAGCAGCAGTGAGCTAGCTTTCTGCTAGGTACATGCAGGTGAATGTTCCAGGAATCAAGATAGACTTTGTCTCCAACTTTTAAGGGTTTGCTGGGGGTCCTCTTCTTGTCTGCAAAGACCAAGCACATTTTGACTGTGTGGGTTAGGCTCTTCAAAAAATTCTCTTGGGTTCTGTGTATCTGTTCAATCCAGGAACATCCTGGGCTGTTTATTTCCTTGGTGCCAGTGTTGGGGTCCCAGGATGGGTCAATCCCATAGTTTTCTTTGAATGGCAATATTCCAGTGAATGTGTGATCTTTAATGTTATAGGCATATTAGGCCATGGGTAACATGTCTGCCCAGTTGTATTGGTTAGCATTTGCGTAGCATCAGAGGTGTTGTTTCAAAATCTGGTTGACTTGTTCTGTTTGATTGTTAGTTTGCGGGTGATAGAAGATCAACATGCATTGTTTGATTTCAAGGTCTTTCATTACTTGGGTCTAATAGTGAGAGGTGAACTGGGGACTGCAATAAGTGATAATTTCCTCTGGTGTGCCATGTTGTGTCAATATTCAGTTGCAAAAGTGTCTAGCTGTCTCTGCAGCAGAGCAATGGGGGGTGGTAGGGACAGATTAGGACATTTTAGTGAATATATCTACTATAAATAGAATTGTATCAAAGGATTTTGAGGAGGGGAGCTCCACTATATAGTCCATAGACACTAATCTCCAAGGTTCAGTGGGAATGCCTAGGGGTCTTTCAGACCTTCTGGTTTAGATTGTTGAGTTTTGGTTCTTCTGCAGGCTTTACAATCTTTAATGTAGGCCGACATGTCCTTGTCTATCCAGGGCCAAGCATAGTTCTTCTTGATTCCTATGAGCCTCTTGAGTCTGCCGGGGTGGCCAGCCATCTCCAAGTTGTGATAGTCTATGAGCACCTTGTTTTTTGACTAACCTTCTGGTACGTAAATCTGGTTATGTAGTAGCAGAATGGTTCCCTTCAAATAAAATCCTTTTTTTGATGGGGGCTCTCTGGATCTGAGGTCAAGTTGGCAATAATTCCCATTGAGTACTTGTCTAGTTCCTGGGCCTCAATTATTTGGGTTTGTGGGCCGTGATCTTTATGTACATCAGTTAGATACCTAGACTGGCGGGTCCAGAAGTACATGGATGTTGTGATCTTTAGTCTCTGATGTACAGGGGATCATATCAGCTCTTCTGCTCAGTGCATCAGGTACTATGTTGACTTTTCTGGGTTTATAGTCAATTGTCAGAGTATAATTGGTTAGTTCTAAAGCCCACCTGGCTTGCCTTTGGTTTAACTGTCTTGGCTTGAAGAAGTATAATAGGTTTTTGTGATTAGTAAAGGTCTTTACCAGAAATTCAGCACCACATAGATACTGGTGCCAATGTTTCAGTGTCTTCATTATGGCAAGCATCTCCTTATTAATATTGGATAGTTTCCTTCTGCAGGCAGCATCTTCTTGGAATAATATGCTACAGGATGTAGCATACCATCCCCTCTCTTCTAAAGAAAGACCCCAATGTAAAGTTACTTCCTCTTTGGCCTTGGACATGACAATTTCCCCGCCGCACAAAGAAAACCTCCCAAAAACCAGTCAAAACACTCAATTCTTTTGATGATTTGGCTCATACTTTGGACAAAAGATTTGTGCTGGCATACTATAAAGTTACGCCTCTCCCTTAGGCCTCTACTTCAATTACCACCAAATGCTTGGGGACCTCCACCAAATTGTGTTTAAACAATTATCCAAAAGCTACTGAAAAAACCCAAGAAAAGCCCTTGAATTAATACTTGTGGAACTATTCCAAAGATGCCCCACCTAACTCACCCAAGAGGCATCCCTGGTTAAATATCATGTGCAAGAGCGGCTGGGAGCAGTGGTAATTGTGTCCAAAGCAGGTTCTTCAATTTTTGGTTGAGTTGGTTTTTTTAATTCTGTCCATTCAAAATTTGTCAAGATTTTCCCGCCTTGAGAAATGCACTCATATTTGCTCATATCATTGGTCAATTAGTTTGGTGACATTTGGTCTCCCACCCCAATTTCCTCCCCCCTTAAATGAATGCAAGAGTAGTAAAAGACCTTGTTTCATCATTTTCTACTCTAATAAAGTCTAAAATTTGTTAGTCTAATTTGGCCATTTGGATTTTTCTGTTGCTTTTGGTGTTCAGTTGATTCCTTCCCCCCGTGGCCTCCCAGGAATTGTTGGCAACAACCTTTTGGTTGTTGCTGAAACCGCAATTTTTATTGTGGTTGAGAGCTTGGTTTTATTTCCTACTAACCTGCCCCCCAATTCTCACAGAAAGTATATCTGAGCAAGAAAGAAGGGGGGATAACCAAATTTAAAAGTTAGAAGAGCACATAATTTTAGTGGAGCAGCAAGGAGCTTTTTATAACTGGATGTAGCACCTCAAAGGGTCTATATAGATACAGAAATATTCCAGGAGATTTCTTTAGAGGCCAATATTCTATCCTTGTAAGGGATCTCATCCTGATTCTATCCAAGAGGTACTATTCTCAGTGGCTTGAAAATCGCCTCAGAGAAATGATTCCCCAAGAACAAACATGAATTCTGCAATGTGAACCATTTCTATTGATATTTAGGAACTAGATACATATTTTCCAGTGCACCAGTTGCCCAACTCCTTAATGCTACAACTTAGTTCATACAAGCTGTTAGGGGCTTCAAAGAACTGAATATATCACGACATTACAAGACTGGTATATCAGCAGCATGCTAGAGACATGCATGTTTGATCATTCTATTTGCCCCTACAAACTCATCTTATTAATGGGCATGGGATTGTATTAGCATGCTGCAATCAGCAGCCTATGTACATCAAGGGTAGGTATCATCTCAATATAGATTTATAAAGTAGATGTAATTGGTGATTAAAATTATCTAACACAGCATCAATTATAAAAACCAAGTCTTATTAACATGTGAAGGAATCATATGGAATAGATGCAAGGATGTTGGAAAATGGCTAAATACTTCCAGACGAAGAAAGAGCTAGTTTGGCTGGGAAATATCTAAATTATGAAGCTAGAATAGCTGAGCTTCTTGGAAATAAAAAACGAAAGATGTAGTAATTATTTGGCTATTGTAATAATGCCTACTGAAAAGTATTAGGCATTCTACTCTCACAAAATCTGTTAGCTTGAGAGCATCTGCTTAAGGTTTTCAACGAACAGAAGTCTATTGTTTTAAGAATAAACAGAGTTTATGGAGTGAGGGACGGCGTTAAATTAAAGCCTATATTTATATCAAGCCAATATATGTACGTCATGATGCAGTTAGGGCTTAACTAAAATCTATTCTAGGAAAACTAGATTGCTCTGGTAATAATCTGTAGCCGAAAAGCAACCTTGAAATTTTTCGTATTTAAGCTTCAATATAAAATTAACAACTTATAAAGCAGAGTTCAAAGAAAAATCAAAAAGGGTAAGCTCCGGAAAAGAGTTGATAGATGTACGATAACAACTTTAACTATGGGTTGTAACTGGGAAATTACATAAACGGGAAGCTGAGGCCCAGGGCAGAAGCTCACTTTTTTAAAGGGGAAGTTAGTTGCTGCAAAATAGAGCGAGAACAAACTACTTACGTAACCAACTTCGATCAGGTAATCAGCAAGCTTTTCAATCACCATAGAGGCCTGGCCAGGCTGAGTATCTTGGTCGTGGACGCCTATCAAAACGCACTGCTTTGTCTTGACACAGAATACTCCGTTTTGTCCCTGGTTTACATTTAATACCACTAAAATAGCAAGCTCTTAAACAACTTACTTGCTTTCCTTTGATTGACCGATCATCGGCTCCTATAAGAAAGTACTTTTCACTGTTAATGTGCAGTCCCTTTTCCCGGAGTGCATCGGCGTTAGCGAATCCAGCAACGATGGAAGCACCTTCTTGGGGGAAACCTAAAAATACCAGGTAAGAAAGGGAAATAGTAAAGGTATATCAACGTACGTTGAAATCAGCAGACTTGGCCCAGATGTTACCATCATGGCCAATGATAGCGGCCTTGCAGATACGGCCAGTACCGATAAGTTGATCATCGACATAAGATTGCCAAGACATTGTTGTGAAATTCGAGGGATGGAAGGGTAAAAGAAGTTAGGATATATTAAAAACCCAGCTAGAGCCAGAGGATTCCAAATATTAAAACGCGATGAGGGTGTGGCGTAATTGCAAGTATGTCATGTTGGATTTGGAAGACGTGGCAGAAAGTTCAAATTGAAAGAACAAAATAGCAATTATTAAGGCATTTCGACTGAATCCTACACCACAAGTGAAATAATGCAATTCAAAGACTTAAATTGTACAAGTCGTCCTTCAGTTCAGCAAATTGTTTTGTTTTAGAATTTATTGAAGCTTGCTGACGAAGCAATTGGGCAAAGCTAAAAATCCAACCCAAAGATATGGCTGATGTTAGTTCAGCCCGAATCCAGTATTCGGGCAAGCTTGATTTCTCCAAATGACATAATGTAGCAATGAGTCATGATAAGCAATAGTTTAGCCTTAGGTAACCTCAATTGAACTCAATTATAGATGGATCATTTGATTCCACAGTGGAAATTCTACCCCTCAATATTAGCTATCCAGCCACCTAATACTGAACAACTACTATATAATAGCAAATATACCCCATATAAGAGCTACATTGCTTATCCAGAGTAAACCATAGCCTACCAGCATATTCACCCTCTTTTAAAAGTGCTCAATCAAACAGATTCTAAAATCCCACCAATTCTAAGCTAACATTTCTGTGTAAACCTCAAATATGTTATTTCCTAAAATCAATGTATAATTTAAACTCTGCAGTCAAACTTCATTTATCACTTAAATCAATCAAAGTTACAACCAATTATACACCAATAAATATAAGCAATTTAAATTTAACTTTAAATATCAATCAAGTCATCTTCCCAGTGATTACCAAATATTATCCTTCCACTCCTAGGCATTAAACAATAACATGTTAACTTATTCAAAGATCAAGAAACATAATTCAGCTATTGATATTTCTAAGGCTATATAAAAGATTTTGACATGCCAATCCGGTTTATTGTAAATATGAAATTCTAGATTTTTTAAAGCTTTCATGTATATGATTTGTTTATAGCATTATACCACATGGTTAAAGATATTATAGCTTATATAGATAAGAAGACTAGCGGATCTCAAAAGTAATATAATGTTTTATTATGAGCCCTTTAAACAAAACTCTTGATAATTTGGTTGCCACCAAAAATACTCCTCACAAAGGTCCAGTGATAAAAACCCCTGCTTCAAATATCACAAATGACATTCCACCTCTCACTTTAAAGCAAAATTGAAATCAAGGGTTAAACCTGGGACCCACACTCTGCAGCCTGCCAGCTCAGAGGGCCAAGCGCCCGGCTGCCCAAATTTTTTTGTGATCAAATACAGTAGTTTTAAAAGCTATGGCGACAACCAAAAATACCTCAGATTTAAATGAAATGATTTCAGATTTGAACAAAATCCAAGTCTCAAGTTAAAATATACACTCTGTTAACAGGGTTTATTGGCGTTAATGAGCAAAATGAGTCAACACAGCAACAAAGGGCTCACGCACAAAGCAAAATCATTCAAAATACAATCTGAAATACATTGATTCACAAACAAAATGGTGTGACTTGACTTTTGGTGTACATATGTTTACTATGTGAAGCGGTGACAAAATACACCCAAGCAAGGTGAGTCAAAACTCAAACCAAAAACAAAACACAATGGCAACTCACTACGTAAACAAAATCACTCACTCAGTGTGTGCAATGGATTGTAATCATGAATGAAACCAAGGTATCTAAAATAAGACACAAGATCTGAAACATAAATTTTAAAAATATTGTGCTGGGTGTTTGAATTTGGCAGTAAAATCTGGGAAAATGGGTGGAAATTATTTCAGGTATTCTAAAATGGGTGTTGTAAACCAGAAACAACTAATTAAGAAATAAAATATCTATAATTGGGATATTGGGTGGGAAAAATATTAATTGAATATCCATATTCAGATAAAAAGCAAAAAATAAAATTAGGGAGTAACTTAATTGAAATTTATTTAATGTTTTATTAAATTTTAAAATGGAAGGAACACAACAACAGAGTACCAATACACCCTTTGTGCGCCGCGGTTGCGGTCACCCCCGCAGGTCAAAGAATAGAGTCAGTGCAACCCAAGTGCCTTCTCAAGAAGGAGACAGGAGAGGAGAGTTCCATAGTGATGCTGCGCTGACACAGTCAGTTCAAGGAGCACAAGCTGCTAGGGTGCAGAGCATCAACCCTCGGGCCCTAAAGCTGACCCAGAAGCCCACCAAGGTCAACACTACAAAGAAAGTTAGAAACAAGGAGGTAGAACTTACTTCATATGTGTTTAATGTTGTGTACCGGCAAGAGTCAGTCCCGCCAGCCATGCTGGAGAAGGTGAAGCCTGTATTTGATACTAGCTACAAGCCCTATGTCAGTGATGGCAATCAGGAAGAGGACAAGGAGCCTGAGTTCTTCAGAACTGACAAGGGACAGTTGGTGCTCAAAAAGGTTGCTGCATTTTACACCAAGGTGCCCATGCCCTGTGTTGTGCCCAATGCCAACAAGTCAATCCCCACCCCTAAAAAGCCCGCTCAGAAGCGCATCCCTGATATTAAACACATCATCCTGCTTAAGCTAATGCATGAATTGGGTAATTACAAGGCGGCTGCAGCCCTTGTTGGAGTGGATCCCAAGTACGCCAGCAAGACCTTCAACAAGTTCATTAACACAGGTTGAGTCCTTGCCGCGGAGAAATCCTTGCGCGTTTCCACTATGATCACCAAGGAGCACAAATGGGCAATCCACCAGTGGATCACCCGGGACTGCCATCTTGAATTGGCAAATATATAGGCAATGGTCAAGTCCACTTTTGGGGTTGAGGCTTTCATTTCCATTTACTACCATCTGGTGAAGGGAATGCAATTTTCCTGGAAAAAGCTTGTGGTATATTCATACAATTGGAATAGCCCAACCAACATTGAGACCCAGAAAAACAATGCAGAGGCATACACTGCCCTCAAAGCCAAGGGGAAGGTCAAATTTTACTATATTGACAAATTGGCATTTGCCTCGTCTATGCGCAATGCATATGGCTATGTCCCCAAAGGCTCCAATGATGGGATGGCTTGGTGTGCTGCAGTCTGCACCACAGCCTACTCAATGGTGGCTCTCCTTGGTCCAAAGGGGGTCAAGCTATACCAAATGATACTGGGCTCCCACAATAGCTGTACCTTTCTATCATTTCTCCAATTGGTCCAGGAGTACCTGAGGCGCACAAGCCTGGGCTTCACCAACGTCATTGTGCTGGACAATGTTGGTCTCCATAAGGTGGCTGATATTCTCAAGGAATTCCAAATGATTGACACCAGCATTGCAGTGGGCCCCCAGCAATTGGCCACGGCAAATTTGCGCCTTCTCTTCCTCCCTGCTTATTTGCCCTTCCTAAATCCCATCAAGGAAGTCTTTGGGTGGCTCAAGCAAGTTGTCAAGCAAGGAACCCCAACTGGGACCAAGGACCTCTTTAATTTGCTGCAGGCCGGGATCCACACTGTCAGGAATTCTTTTCCTGACTCTATTTTATTGGTGAACAAATATTCAGAAAACACCCAGTCAAAGACACAAAACAACAGAATTGACAACCATATTGGGCTTTGGAAACCCTTCTGGAACAAGATTCAAACCCAGGACGCTAATGATGAATGTATCATTAGTACAGAATTATCTGATACCTTTGATTTAAATTTTATTACCATTTAATTCAATTTGTTTTTGCTTTCAATACGCCTTTCAAATTTGAAAGTGTTAATAATAAGACTGTAAACGTCACTTACTGCTCTGCATCTGATTGGCTGCATGAAGCTTGTCAGACAATCTGTGACCTGCTCTCTCTGGTTTTAGGCCAAGCTCTGTACCTTATGATACTAGATCTTCTGGCTATACACCGCTTAATTAGCCTTATAATTGTGAAATCTTTTTAGTTCCTCTGCCTACACCACATCAGTTTGGAAATTATTAAGCAAATATTTAAGTTGCACTTAAAACAGGTACTTTTAAAATGATTGACTCATGTAAATCATCTTCATTTCCTAAGCTCCTCTCAAATATTCAGCCTTTTTTTCAAAGCTATATAAGTCCCAAACTTTCTTTCATTTCAAATGTTCCAACAATAAAGAATATTTCTTATCCTATCTTGCCACATCCTTTCTTAGTAAACTTATTTGAAGCCATGAAGGGAATTTATTTCCTGTTGTGGTTTCTAGTCTCCCTTTTTACAACTGTAAAAGGTCTTGAGAATCCCACTCCCACTATTGACTGGCAAAACTCCTCACCCAATGATGCCCATCAAAAGGAGTCCTTGGCCAATGGATGTTTCAAGTATCCTTCTGGTCATTGGGGAAGAAAGTTCCACTATGGCCGCCAATCTACTCCTCCACCTGCCAAACCCTTGTTGGTACGGCCTCATGCTTCATTCTATCTGTTGATGTACATGGTAGGATACTATCTTTTGGGTCGTTTCAGCTCCCTGATGGAAAGGTTCACATATTTGGGTCATTTAGGCCATCTTGCCATGGTTACTGTGCCCATTGGTTCAGCCATTGCAGGGCTTAATTTAGGGGCCTTGGCTCACCAACTAGGGAACTTGTTCCCTGCCAAGTGGGTCCCTGACACACACCCTCCCAGCTGAGACTGTGGCCAAATTCTATGGCCATGCTGATTTGTTCATTCCTGCGTGCCTAGCCAAACAGCCAATCAATTAAAGGCTTAGTGTGTCCAATTTTTTTATATTTTCTAATTTACTATTCAAGATTTATTAATTATCATTTAATTT